>CM022476.1:26693236-26717700 GCA_011952105.1 Coreoperca whiteheadi
TGCCCCTCACCCGCTCTCTCGCCGTGCGGGGGACGTGGGGGGGGGGGGGGGGGGGGGGGGGGGGGGGGGGGGTGACAGTAACAGACACTGTACGATGCTTCGACCTCTGTGACAAACCCTGAACATGGAGAGGGAGAGGAGCTCAGGCCAGAACACACTGGGATCCAGTGCTGCAGTTCATCCCCGTTTGTTCTTACATCAACAGTCCGCCACACTCCCATAACGGAAGCCGAAAACACTGTCCGGTAACACTTCAGTTGAGCAGGTATCGGGGTGGGGTCGGTGACAGAGAACAGCAAAGAAAAGCATGACACCAGACTGTAATGTTAGTCAACTGGTTAAGAACATTCTGCAAGCTGAGAAAACGCAGTAAATAAATCCTTGACAGTCTAAATGCATGTCAGGCATTACCGTTTACATACCCCTTCAAATAAAGTGTTACATGCTCAAAAAGAAGGGCAAAACCCAGTCTGCTATGGACTGGAGGTCAGCGCGATGGCTACGAGAAGCCAGTAAGAGCCTCCTCGTGCCCGCTGATGGACCAAATGCAGGAGGTGAGTCCGTTTCGCTGTGGGAGGTGCTGATATGTGGGCGTCAGGGGAAAGAAGGCCAGTGGCTGCCGAAATACAGAGGGGAAATAGGGAGAGGGAAGGAGGGCAGCCCCGAGAGCTTCCTGAGGACTCTACAGGGGCCCCACCAGACCCTGATTCACCCTGCATCGTAGCCAACCAGGGGCCACTATGGCCACAGTCCAAGGAGAGGTGTCACTGAGCTCTTAATATTTTGTTTCTATAATATTGGCAGTATCATTTGTAAAAAAAAAAAACAAAAACAAAAACATGGAGGAAAAGGTTTAAAAGCAAACTCTGAAAGCGTGGTAAGACTGAGGTGAACGGTGCTTTCAGAGCCTGACGTCCCAGGAGTGGTTCACCTGCTCTGCCGCACTTAAAAAAAAAAAAAAAAACACAGACAACAAAACAAAAACATACAATCTATCGTTGGCTCAGCACTACTGTAGGTTCGAGGGGAGAGGGTGGGAAGCTTGGCAAAATATACACAAAGTAAAACGAAACATGTCACCAGTTCTGTCCATCGGATTAGGTGCTAAAGGTCGGCTACCAATCATCATCATCATCATCATCATCATCGGTGTGACTTCCCATCAGGTCAAATAAAACAACATCTAGCAGTTCGTGGTGTCTTGGCTTGAGCCGCGGTAAAACAGGTGTCTGAAATGTTGAAACTGTAGAGACGTGGTGACACCTCCACTCTTACTCAGACGCCCCCCCCCCCCCCCCCCCCCCAAAAAAAAAGAACAAAACAACACCTCCCAACCACCCCACCCCAGAAACAGAAACAAACAAATAAATCCGGAAAAACGGTGAGCCCTCCTCCTCCTCAGGTGCAGAGTCTAACTCGACTCTGAACGTCCCGTGTGCAGTGGAATGAGAAGGAGATGAGACACTGATGGAAGAATACGGGGATAATGTGGATATAAATCTGAGAATTATGGCGGCCACTTGTCAGCTCGCAGATCCTTTAAGAAAGGAGGACCTCAGGTCAATAGTGCCCATCTGCTGAATTCCAAATAAAACTTGACGTCTAATAAAATCTGTACATTTTGTTAAGTCTTCATGATTAGTTTGTCCAAAGGGGACATTTTCTCCATTTATTTATTTTTTAAACTTTTTTTTTTTTTTTATCTTTCACCGTATATTTATTAAATCTTTATCTGCTCTTTAATTTAGATGCTCCGAGTCCCATCTTGTGTGTATGCGTGGGTGAAGAAAAGACGCCGCCGGCCCCTTTGTGGATGGCTTCGAGTTTGCTAGCAGCACTTTTTCTTCCGTTTACTGTTCCGGGTTAGTTTGACCACGTCGTTCTGTTGCTGCTGCTGCTGCTTGGCGAGCACCTCCTTTTTGGCTCTTAGCACTAGCTCTGTGATGCAGTTGAACATCTGCAGGAGAAGCACAAACCGACAACATGAGGCGAGTACAGCGCTTCAAAAAGGCAGCAGTTTATGAAAAGCGTGTATCGATCAGCACTTTAGAGACTCCTTTAATGCTCGAAAAACAACCGCGGCTGAAATCTGCTCGATATGTCAAGAGTTTGGATTTCTCCAGTCGTTAGTCAAACAAACCATCAACATCCTGGTATTTTCACAGCATTAAAAGAAACAGTTCGACATTTTGGGAAATATGTTTATTCTTGCTGAGAGTTAAACGAGTTGTTAAATGAGTAAACCGAAGCTTCGTTTAAGCCACATAATTACATGCAGCGCAACGGGCTCGCGCTGCGTGATCAGAGGCGGTCCAGAGCGTCTCTTGCGAGGGCCGCAGAGAAGAGACAGGCCAGAGGAAAGCGACAGAAAGTGTCCATGAAAACTCTGTACAGTGCGTCTGTTGTAAAACGGAGCTAGCCTGCCACAACAGCACGACGTCTCTGCTTCAGCATCTCGGCAGAAAGCATAACGTTAGTCTGTGCTTCCAGGGTATGCATAGGTACGAGGCACATGAAGGCTGGTAAAGAATGCGGGCTTCGTTACTTATGGCTCTGTGTAATGGCTGGTTAACAACGTAAATCAGCGTGGTGGCGAGTTATGATGTCACTAAGGGTTTGTTCAAGATATTGACCACAGAAACTAAAATGCGGCAGGCAGTTTGAGAGAGCCTGAGCTTCATTCGTGTTATTATCATGTGAGTCACAGCTCCTGTCCGCTCGACTTTGCCTCCTACGAACGCCGCAAAAGGAGACAGTAAAGGCTGACCGGATGATTCGATGGAATAATCTGTAGAATCCCCGATCGCTAAAAGAATCGATAGCTGCAGGCCTTGTCTGTTCAATATGAAGTTACAGCTTATCTTATTTGGGCTGTAGGAAATAATGATTATGTCTTTTCACAATTTTCTGACACTTATTCAACAACCAAAAAAATTATTCATCGAGAAAATAAATGGCGGAGTAATTGATAAATCAATGAATTGTTATGTGCAGCCCTAAAGTGCATTTCCCCAAAACTAAGCGTCAGGCCAGAAACTGGCCGACAACGGCAAACGCACCGCAACCTAAGAAAACACCTTCCCTGGCTAGTTGACAAGCTGTCCGTACAAAACAAACGACGGATTGAGCGCGAGTTGTTTGCGTAATTCCCTCCATAATACGAAGTGATGAAGTGATTCGCTGGTTCTTGCGGCGTATTGGTGCAACCCGTTTCTGGCCCGACAGTAGATTGTAAGCCTCTGATTGGCCATATTATTAAAAGACCGACAGTTACCACACCCTCTCAAAGGCCTGCAGAGATACGAACTTGGATGATACGGACCGGACCCGACTTCATGGGCCGCAGAGCTTTTTCAGGGTCCCATGGAAACCCTTCCGTTGTCGTCGTGTGTATTTGCAGCGGGTTTTCTAAAATGCTCCGCAAGTGTTGCGTGCACGTTTTCTTGATTTGCCTGCGTCTTGTCTATTTGCTTCCTTAAGCTGCAGTGCGTTTTGCCCTTGAAACAACGGAAACAAGGAGTTACCTCTTCAACGTTGATGTTCTCTTTTGCACTCGTCTCAAACAGGTTGATTCCCATCTGCTCGGCAAACTTCTGCGCGTCGGTCGTCTCGACCACCTTGGAGTTGGGGTCGTCGTTTTTGTTTCCCACTGAAAATGGAAAACACTGTCAGGGATGACGCAACAGGAGCGCCTCGAGTCAAAACAAACCGAGGAGCAATTCTTCACACTGCCTGCAGATAAAAAAATAATTAAAGAAAGGCGTGCACTAGATTCAAGGGTAGAGGCTATTTTTAGCTTAAAGATGCCAACAGTTCGAAACACTGAAAGGTGAATGCTCACCTAATATCCGGCACACATCATCGCAGTTCTGGTTGATTTCATGTAGCCATCGTTTGACGTTGACGAAGGACTCTGCACTTGTGACGTCGTATACCACTATGACCCCATGCGTTCCCCTGTAGTACCTGAACACGCAGAAGGAGAGAGACACAGTCAGCCCTTTGACGTTGAGCTTCTCGGGGAGTCCCAGAAAAGACCGTTTGGTTAAAAGATGTCCACGGACTGGGCCAGCTGGGACACCTGACCGCCACATGGTACGATTGCAAGTGCATGAAAACTAGTTAGCAAGTGAGCAGAGCAGTTGAAATAGTAGGCTGAAAAAAAAAAAAAAAAAAAAAAAAAAAAGTACAAATAGCCTTCAGTAATGGACAAATTAATGGAAATAGTAAAAAGTAGAAAGAGTTAGCCAAAAGTAAAAATACTTTGGTGAAAGTAAAGGATAATTGTAAAAAAATCTTTGGATATTTTTGAATATTTATTATATCCAGTTTTATAAGATCAATTGTTGAATAACATAAATTCAATGAGCACATTTGGAACATGGTCAGTGGTGTCGATGAAGGGGTACTTGAGTTCATCTGACAGGGCTGTGGGGGTACATCGGATGAAAAGGTTGGGAACCGCTGAGGTAACTGGTGCTGACGTCCAGCAGGGAGACAAATCTCACTTTGGAAGAGACAACTTGATCGTTTTAAAAATTGTAAAAAAAATAAATAAACCCCCCCCCCCCCCACGTAATAATGACAAAATTATTTAAAATGAGCAATGACTCCTGACTCAGTCCGAAACAAGTTCAGCAGCAGCGAACATCTGGCCCTCTCTACCAAGGACAAAAACTGCCTAGACTGACTTAATAAACTTTATCTTAAAAGTAACTCCATAAATCAATCTAAATGATTGCTACAACAATGCAACACAAATATCAGGACGGCGTCTGTGGCTGCTTGAGGAAAGCCCACAAACTCTGAAATCGGCATCGGCCCCACACAGACGACTGAGCCAGAAGGCGACAGCCGGACAGTTCAAGTGTAAACCTGCAGCCGAGCTTCAAACAGTGCGCCAGGCCCCAGAGAGGGAGCATCCCCAGAGTAGCTGCAGCCGCCAGACAAACACAAAGAACCTTTTGTCAGGCTTACTCTGTCTGTCTCTGTCTGTGTGTGTCTGTGTGTCTGTGTGTGTGTGTGGGGGGGGGGGGTTCTGCCTGGCGTGACAGTGTGGGGATACGGTGTTGTCTGAGCATGTCAATATGGGCCACCGGACAGCAGGGGTGGATGGCTACGTGTGTGCCAGTCTCTGTGTGTGTGTGTGTGTGTGTGTGTGTGTGTGTGTGTGTCCGCTCAGTGCACATGAATAGAGAACCATAAACTGCCAAACACACACAGCCGGCATGTGGGGCCCAACCTGCAGTCACCTTTACTGCAGTAAAACTCTGCGCAAACAGGGTGATTAAATGTTAATAAACTGGAATACCCCCTTAAACAAATCATCAATCAAAGGGCGCCTTGTGGCCTAGGGGTTTAAGGCACTGATCATGTGATCGCAATGTCCCGGGGTTCGATTCCGACTGGGGATATTTGTTGTATGTAAATGCCCATGTCTCTCTCACCGCATTTCCTGTGTGTCTCTAGAGTCTACTCTTGGTAATGGTAGTTTTCCCAGATCTTTGGAGGACAAAATAAAGACATCACTATGCATTCTTCTGTTTATGGACCCAGAACAGTAAATACTTATAAAGAGATAAAGTACCATGGTGGAGACGCATCCCAAATTTCCCATTTCAATACCAGTTTGAAGAAAGAAAATGATCCTGCATGTCCTTTCAGAATAAAAGCATGAACTCACTTGAAGAAGGGGAAAAGGTTTTTTAAAATAAGGACTTAAAAGCTGTATTTTATAATATTCTGAGACCTTAAAAGGTCTTGATTTGGGCCTGGGGCTGATGGCAGCCATGGGTCAGCCACAGGCACACAGCCGCAGGGTCTGACATATGGCTACCACCCCCAGGTTAGTCTGCACGAGTGGACCGAGCAGGTCTCTGCCCATGATCCAGCTCCACAGCGAAATTAATTTAAGGCCTAATGAGGCACCATGCCACTCTACTTCAGAACTGTGAACAATCAGCCAAAACAGGCCGCCTGCTCGGTGGAGGGATTTAGGCAGAACGACAGTCGAGCTTTCCAAACTAGGACGGCCATATTCCTCAGGGGCTGAAGCGTCAGAAATGCAGAGGATTTCAAGCTTTCTGGACGATTTTGGTGTTCTGATCGTCCTCACTGCAGCGGTGCTAGTACATAATAACTATCAAACATGCCCCCTCCCTGCCCTTGTTCAAGGCAAAACTCAAATGGATGGACAATGACAGTTTAACATCTCTTAAGTGCAGCCTCAGTCTGCTTCAGCAAAAGCCAAGAAGGGGTGAGTGGGTGGGATGACTGCCGTTTATGTCAATGCTGGTTCTATTAGGGCTGCTCAGATGCTGTCTCCTCGTGTAGTGACAGCATCTGCACATTTATGCACACCTCTTTTTTTTTATTTTTATTACACACTGGGTGTCAGTTCTGTACCCTAATGTCAAGCCAGTCCATCTAAATTGCTTGGTAATTGAATTGGCAAGCCCATTTTTCAGCAGGGCGGGCACTTACAATGAAATAGAAATCATGAGTTTGACAGCTGGCATTAGTGCGAGACACTGACCACACGAGTAACTGGTTGTCAGAGACAGTGAGGGACATTCAGGTAAAGGAGACCGCCGACAGCAACAGGAGCAATCCTACTGGCGTGTAACCATTGGGGTGCAGTAATAGAAAAACGGCTTTACAACTGCTAATAATATTATTTTCATATTAACAATGGCTCAAAAGACTACGTGTAATGTGAAAGGTCGCTCGTAGTGACAAAGGCAGAGAATGAACACCCAACTCTGCTGTTCCTCTCAGTTCTAGAGCTTCATGGCGCCTTTCAGCCCACTGTTTTTACGGCCCGAAACCTTACTGTTTTGATTCAGTCTCACTGCTGTCATCATGTTTCGCAAGCAGCTGTTTTCAGTGAAAAAGCTCTAAAGACCACCTTGCACACTACTGAACTTAAGTTTGCAATTTCAGTTTAAAAAGGTGATAATATGTAAATGTTTCTGCTGCCCCCAAGAGGTCAAATAATCAGCTAATGCAGAGTTTAGATCTCAGTTTAAAGGACTCCCCCCCCCCCCCCAAACCTATCTTCTCACTTACCCCTTCTGGTAAGTAGCCATGCCCATGTCTCTAAGACTCTACCTCCACCCTTGTAGTAGTAGGGAGAGTAATTTTGTTTGTGTTGTGCACGCAATTGGAAAATGACATAGTGACTGCCTATCCACAAACAATGTACCAGTTACTCTGTTCAATCCACAGACCAAGTAACTCGATTGCTAAAAAATCTTCTATGCAAATGATTTGCATCGAAGCTTCGTTTAAGCCACATAATTACATGCGGCGCACTGCGTTTCCCATGAATGCGTATAACTGTCGCGCAACGGGCTCGCGCTGCGTGATCAGAGGCGGTCCAGAGCGTCTCTGGCGACGGCCGCAGAGAAGAGACAGGCCAGAGGACAGAAAGTGTCCATGAAAACTCTGTAGAGAGAGTCTGTTGTAAAACGGAGCTAGCCTGCCACAACAGCACGACGTCTCTGCTTCAGCATCTCGGCAGAAAGCATAACGTTAGTCTGTGCTTTCAGGGTATGCATAGGTACGAGGCACATGAAGGCTGGTAAAGAATGCGGGCTTCGTTACTTATGGCTCTGTGTAATGGCTGGTTAACAACGTAAATCAGCGTGGTGGCGAGTTATGATGTCACTAAGGGTTTGTTCAAGATATTGACCACAGAAACTAAAATGCGGCAGGCAGTTTGAGAGAGCCTGAGCTTCATTCGTGTTACTATCATGTGAGTCACAGCTCCTGTCCGCTCGACTTTGCCTCCTACGAACGCCGCAAAGGAGACAGTAAAGGCTGACGCTGCGCCTGAGCTGTAGTTAGGCTTGAAACTTCAAAGTTCATATACCTTTTTTACAGCAAAATGTGTTTGCTTTTGCATTTCGGAACAGGTTTTCTTTAAAACCCAGAATGTAACTTTAATTTAAATGAGACTAAATGGGTTAAGTTTTGACAGATAAAATGATTGTATGCAATTTAAAGAAATAAAAATGTCGATTTTTCTAAAAATGAAACTAATTAGTTCATTTTAAGGAGACCTGTCTTTGTTTTTTGCATATTTACTATTGTTCTTTAATAAAGTAAAAGTATTTCTTATCCCATTACTTGACTCAATTGATATAATAATAATAATTAAATAATATAATAATTGGTACAATTCTCGATTACTAAAATAATCGATAGCTGCAGCCCCACTAACTGTCAATAGTTTTCATTGGAACTACTTAATTTTTATCTGACAACAGGGACAGTGTTTCTGGATAGAGATGCTGCTGCTGTTTAATCATTATAGTCATTATTATTATTATTATTATTGTTATTAGTGGTAGGGGTCACGCCAACATGGTTAAAAGACATCGATCATAGATACCAGTAAATGCTGAAAATGTTCCCCTAAAAAACAAAAAACAAACAAGCAACAACACATTTTTGATAATTAAAGATCACATTCGTTTTCCATGAACTGCCACGGATCTAAAAACAGTCCCCTAGAGGCTGATTACTGCTGCGTCTTCCACTGACCGATTGGAACCATCCACGAACGCGACGCAGTCCAGTTTTATTCACTAGCACTGATCTGGGAGCTGCAGGAGTCGAGGCAAATGATGCAGTGTGTTTTGCAAGCTTGGCCGACAGGGAAGGTGTTTCCATTCAAGGAGTAGTGAGTGGCTGTGTGTTTGATTTGTGTTGTGAACAGGTGGTTTAAAAAAAAAAAGAAAAAAAAAAGACTTACTTGGCGGTCAGATTTAGCTCACGGGCCTGCGTGTTGGACACGTTTGGCATCTGTATTTCTATGAGCGGGAACCCCTGCTCTTCTGTTGCAACACAACACAGCAATAACGTGGGTTTGACGGAGTCTGAATGCCAGCGTGAGAAAATCCGGCGAGTTTGAGTCCTGGATTTAAAAGGATAAAACCAGCGTTGTTTGATCTCTTTATGGAAGCTCTGCTGTAAAACAGAGCGACCCCGGAGCTGCACGGATGCCGAACGACAGCGGGACAGCAGCGCGGCACACACTGTAAAGCATAAGAGGCTAAAGACGCCCAAGCTCATGTCATGTAGCACTACAGTATGAGACCAGGAGCCTCCCTCTCACATCTGTAATTAGGATCTGTGGGGAATTCCACCCAGTTTCACAGAGCAGCACCGTCTCATTCGCGTTGTCTACAAGCTGCTTCCTCAAATAATGCCTAATCTGAGGGCCGCAAAGAGCCTTTCTTGGTTTCAGATTCAACTGCTGAAATGAAAATGACGAGTTTGACCTGAAAAGCCCATGCGGATGTGCGTGTATCTACTTACGTGGAGGTGATGGTGCGGAAGCGCTCCTGCCCTGCTGTATCCCAGATCTGTAGCTTCACCTTCTCCCCGTTGATCTCCACTGTCCGGATCTTGAAGTCCACGCCGATCGTGGTGATGTAGCTACCTGCAAACACGCGCGCCAAACACGACGTCGCGTTAACCAGCTGCAGCAACAAAGTACAGAGTCTTGAAATGATGCTCCGGTGGCGGAAGGCAGAACCACCCACCTGAAAACGTGTTGTCTGCAAATCGCAGGAGGAGACTGCTCTTCCCCACTCCTGAGGAGGAAACACGAGCACAGGATGGGGTTTAGAGCACAAAAGGTTTCCAAAAATATAAATGAGCACATTCTTTGTCATTTTATTTACTTTTAGCTTTCAAATAAAATAATACTGGGAGGTTGTGTGTGCACCACAAAGCGTCACGTTTCGGTAGAGTCTTGGTTTCTCATATTATATCCCCAGTTGCCTAAGAGTAACACCCAGTGGCGGCTGCAAAGCAAAAACAAGATGTCAACCTGAACCATTGCTGTAATCCTTGTGTACCTAGAGATTTAGCACTTCAACATATACAGACAAAGTTGTACCTGTTGCACAGTGTGCAGGCTGAAGGGTTTAAGGTAAGCGAGGCTGCACCCTAAACGTTCATTCAAAGCATTTGAGATGGCGCTCGTACCTACAGAAGCTTAAATCAATGCAACAGCAGGACAAAGAACAGGAGTTGCGAAGGCCTGCGTCAAGGCTACAGAGGCAAGGCAACAAACGGAACAAATATATCTCTCTGGGTGGCTAAAATTATCGCGCATAATAAATAGGTTTTTAGGAAGAAACACCAGCCGCACAACAGATGAAAGGGGAGAAGAATGCAGAGGGAGAAGGGCAATGGGATTCAAAAAGGAAGATACATGAGAGGGATCAGTGCTGCGTCTTCAACACATCGGTTGTCAGGTTACAGCTGGAAGTTAGGAAGTGACTGCTGCCCGGCCTGGGACTCAACCTACAGCCCTGTTACTTAGCCTGCCTTTTGTGTTATTGTCCTCGCATGTTTGATTGGCCCCAACATAAAAGCGCTCAGGTTCCCGTGGTCTCCACGTCACAGACTTTTGTTCAAACAAACAATAACCAAACGCTTCAAAGCAGGAGACAGATCCTCAACGGTTTGTACCTCTGAAGCTTTAATATGCCAGGCCTTGATACTCCTCAGGGTGTCAGTGACGAAATGATTCAGGACATTTCACCTTTTCGCGGCCTGGAACTTGTGAACAGATTTTTATGTTGCACAACCTCTCCGTGAGAAGATCCGTCATGTGCATGTGCTACTGTGACAGGCCAGGGGCTAAACAAGTCCCAGCTAAGTGATATAACTCGGCCTCAGAGCCAGTGTGTGGCCAATGTCTGATTCTCGGCAGCAGATCTGTCTACATGCAGCGGAGGAGGAGGAGGAGGTCAGAGCATCTTTTCCTAAATGATGTCTGTGCAGCACTACAGACAGTTGTACTTCGATGCTGCAGCTGAAGGGACACTGGCCTTCTGTGTCCCAGTGAAGGGCTTGCTGTGCTGCCTTGCCCTCTACTGTGAGCAGCCTGCTGATGGGGTACTGCCAGGATCGGTGCTGTCAATGAACCCAAAGATCATTGCCCACAAAGAAGTCCTGCAGGCTATAGTCCAACTGAGGTTTCCACTTACACAAGAGCAGTCCTTTTCAGTGGTACACAGACTTACATTAGGGTTCTACCTGTGAGTAGTGACATTGCTTGCTACTGATGTTTCCTCAGCAGACAGATGCACTTAACTGAGTGATAACGTTAATACAGTTGACACTGACCACTCTGTTAGTCTCACTTCACTACAGAGACATTGCAGCGCAGCATTCCTCCACTATTAAGCGGCTAGCACCATCAATGCTAGCAAGCTAAATAACAAAATGCACTTCAATAACTCAACTTAGTGGACCTGACACCGTGCAGCGAACATAAGCATACATGTGCAGACCCTCGGCTTCTTGAAATAGTAGCTTCTCAGCTAAGAGTCAGCTACACAAGCAAGCCTGAAAGTGTAAAGTTAGCCTAACTTCCAGCTAGCTAACAGAGCTAACCGGAGACACAAACTAGAGGCCAAATTAGAGGAGTTACTTGTGTGAACACGCGTACAGTTATTTGGGTTACATTGTGTGTTTAAGTTGTGGAGCTACAACTGATGTCTCAGCCGGTATGAGAACAAGACTGGAAAATATTCGAGAGGCAAACCCTAAAGCTCTGGAGGCGATATCCGGCCTGATCGGCTGACATGCCCAACGTTAGCCCGGACACACAACCTCCGCCCTGTCACCGCCACAGAAATATGGCGGATGTGATACGTACATTTCACTAATCATTTCCATTCAGAAAACACAAAATAACAAGCAGCGAAGGCATTATAGAGGAACAGTCGCGGGGCCCAAAGCTGCATTTCTTCTTCTCTCCCCTTGTAAAAAAAACACGATAAGGCCCACTTCCCGTCCCGCATCCTCGGCGTCGGCTTACCGCTGTCACCGATGATGAGCAGCTTGAAGAGGTAATCGTAGTCCCTGGCCATGCCGGTAGCTGGTGGCTCACCCCCGCCTTGCGCAGCTTCTGTGCTCGGTTTGTTTTCCGAACCCCCTCGGCTCGTAAAAAAAAAAAAATAATAAGTCACCAGCCCCCAGATCCCCCGATATTGGCGAAAACGACCACTACCGATGCTACAAACTCTTAGCCCGCCCCCGAGCCAGCGGCGTTTTTCTCGGGGTTTCGCGGCGTCAGCAATCCGCTCCCTCCGCTGCAAACAGCCGGAAACACCGCTTCCTTCTCTGGAGGAACTGCACCCAACTCTGACCCGGCCTCACTGCGCAGGCTCCTGCTACGGCAGAGCCGCGCCGTCCCGTCCCATTGATGAACACTAGCCTCGTACCATTCACAGCATGAGGCGCTTTGAGTGGCCGGGGGACTAGAAAAGCGCTATGCAAGTACAGGCCGTTTACATCTACAGGCAGGGTCCTTGACGTTTCTTTGAGACAACATAAATCATACACTACACACACACTGAAAATATGGTCCATCCACTCCATCCCTCTGATAACAAAAATAAGATTAATGGTACCTCATGGAAAATGATTATGTCCAAGCAACATAAAATAAATAGAATAGATATCTGATGAGTTACAGTAAGTTGTGATGAATGTTTCTGTGACCCCTGACCCCACCCTGAAGAAAACAGCTTTCCAATATTTCACACACTACATTATGAAATCAAGATCTTTTTATTTTGTATTGCCTTTTTACAACCCTAAAACTAATATGAGAAAGCTCTTTATTCTCATAAGAGGTTGCTTTCGTCCCCAAACAATTCTCACACACAAAGTCCAAATAAAAGTTAAACATTGGGGTGTGGTTTCATTACTGCAGCATCTTAAATGCTTGAAATCATTTTTGGTAAAATAAGTAGCAAAACACTTGAAACATCAAAACGGAATTGGCCTTATGTAGTTAAGTACAGAAGAATAACCTGCACATTGTGAGATCCAATTTAAAAAAAAAAAAGTTATAAATTGGGCCTAAAGGCCGCTAAAACAATGACGCAAAGTGTGAAAGAAAGAAAAAAAAAAGTATTTGTTGGGGAATATGTGGGAAAACACTACCCATCTCAGCCTCGGTCCATGAAGGGCAACATGGGCATGTGTGGTGAGCGTGTCTGTTGTTGTACAGTGGGGATCTGCAGAGATCATTTCATAGCTCAGTCCTGCTCCATCACGTTAGGATGGTGTCGTCTATCTCTTCATTGGAGTCTGGCAGGCTGGTGATCTTTTTCAAGGACCGGCGGTGACACTCTGTCAATAGGTCGTTACTGGCAGAATCCAGAATGGCAGTCATACACTGAATTGTAGAGAGAGCAAAAAGCCAACATTTGAAAAACAGTCTTTTCCTTTATTACATACATCTGTAAATTACTGTCGAGAGTCTGTAGTCTGACCTGCATGGTTTCCTCCCCCTGGCGTAGTCGTAGCAGGTTGACGATGGTGTGTTCGCTCTGAGCTCTGACGCTGGTGTTCTTGTCCTTCGTGTTGTCCAGCAGACTCTTCAGCAGGGGCTTGATGAGGTTGGCCTCCATAGAGGGCGTGGCCGGGTCTTTGAACACCCACCACAGCACCCGCTCTGACACCAGTCTGATGTCACTGGACTGATTCTGAAGACACTGTGTGGTCACACAAACAACAGACGTCTCAACACAAAACCTCCCTCTACTACACTACTGAAGCGGGTACTCAAAGTATTCATCCTCCTGTTCACGCTGCTATGGCCTCATGTCTTTATTTATGGCTACTTGTTATCTGACATCTATCAGTCTGATATCAGCTTTCATTATGAGAGGATTTTAGTGTACAACTGACTGTTTTGTGAAACTAATAATATATGGCTGACATCTGACTGAAGATCCTGGGGTTTCAAAAAACAAAACAAAAAACAGATTCACGTGGACTTGAATGAACCCGATGGCCTTGGCGGCTGGAGTTGAACACTATCATTGAATGTATTATACACTCCTTGAGTTACGATTGGACTTTTCAGCCCATTACCTAAAATCTCTTAATACTGCTAATACTAACCTGGTAATAGAGTAAGAAAGAGAAATACAGTTGACAAATAATAACCCTTACTATGAAATGAGAATGGAGTGCTACATCAAGTATCAAATGCTGAGCAACTGTTTGTCCTTCATACTATTAGGCCTAAATGAAACAAAACATTTTTTTAAAGCAGCATTAATAGCATTTTTGGCTACTTCGTGGCAGCAGTATAATCTGTAAACACAACATGGACATATTATCACCTTATTTTTTAGGGCATTTAGCCTTTATTAAGTTAAAGACAGGCGCAGAGACAGACAGGAAAGGCGGGAAAGAGAGAGGGGGTGACATGCAGTCAAGGGCCCTGAGTTGGAATCGAACCGGCCGCTGCGGTTCGGTCTCAGCCTTAACGGTATGAAATGGCATTTTAGTCAATATTAAATAAATAAATATGGCTATGAAATAAATAAATGAGTCAAAATAGTTTATGAATAAATTCATAGTTTTTTTGTAAAATTTTTTTTAAAGGATTGTTTTCAAAAGGACTACTTTCATTTATTTCATGGGACTTTTATTTCACAATGCCACATTTATTTCCCAGCTCTTTATATTTCCATCTGTTATATTCAAATGAAACGGGCGTGGCTATCTCATAGGGCTGCTGAGCTCGGTTACATTGATCCCCCCTGCCCTGGGCCTGAAAACCTCCTCCTCCTGGTGGTCTGAAGCGCCTGTCATGGCTAACTAGCTAACAGCTGCTACCCTTTGCAGCATTAAGCGGCTACTTTAGCAACAACTAAAGCTATCTGTCCATCAGGAACCTCCATAAATCACTGAGAGCTGAAGCAGAGCAGCATGCCAGTGGTGCAAGGAGCCAAACCCCCGCAAGAAAACCACCTCGGTACTGCATTCCCTGTCATGTCGTCAAACTGCCAACTGGCCTCCACAGGTTCCGTCATTGGCCACAACCAGAAAATGCAACCTGGCCTTGGTCGGCTGTGTCGCTCTTGCTGCTCCGTAAGAGAACCACGTGCCTTCATTTGAATATAACAGATGGAAATAAAAAGAGCTCGGAAATAAATTTGGCATTATAAAAGAAAAATT
Organism: Coreoperca whiteheadi; assembly: GCA_011952105.1. NCBI lineage: Eukaryota > Metazoa > Chordata > Actinopteri > Centrarchiformes > Sinipercidae > Coreoperca > Coreoperca whiteheadi. Next base: position 26,708,246 of record CM022476.1, read on the forward strand.
CCCCTGAAATACATAAATGTGGAAATAGGAAATAAACATCCAATGTAATAAATAAAAGTAGTCCTTTGAAAAACATCCTTTTTAAATAAAAACCTATTTATGTATTTATTGAACTATTTATATATTTTGACTCATTTATTTTATAGCCATATTTATTAATTTCATAGGCATATTTATGTATTTATTTAACACTGAACTGAATAAAATGGCATTCCATTTAATGGTATGTGCTCTATCAGGTGAGTATTATCACCCTATTAAGTTTGTGTGGTGAATGTGTTTGCAAACAGTTTACTAACATTTTTTACACATCCAGCTAACACGGAGAAACATTAACATTCATTTGGAGTTGTGTTTCTGGCCACCTGATCAAGTTAAGTCCAATATTCACTCTCCTTTATCTGAACCTTTTCAACTAAAAACAGCTGCCTGCTGCTGCTGAAAATGACTGAAATATGGGGCCGTAAAACCAAAACAATGAGCTGAAAGACTGTAAAACACAGAAACAAAATAGTTGAGCGGACCTGCAGGGTCGGGTCGGGTTTGTCATTACTAGTGGCATCTTTTACATTACTGTCATCTGACCCATTGTTTATGAAAAAAAAAAAAAAAGATTAGTGCAGCTTTAATTTCTTTTCCCCACCAAGAGCATGTGTGTGGATGAATGATGATAGGGTGCTCTGCGTAAGTCCTACAGTCAAACCCCCCAGTAAGGAAAATTCTACATATTTTTCCAGCACTATATAGCTTGCACAAAGCCAGCGCCAATATGGTGAAGAACTTACTGGCACTCACTTCCTCACTTTTACAAATAGAGAAAAGGGAAGTAAAAAGCCTGTGATTTTCAGCTGGATGAAACGGTTCCTGCTTTACCTTGACCAACTGTGTAATGATGCGCTGGGAAACACTATTGCCTCCCTCTGTTCTGAGATGATGCCTCATCAGGTATCCCATCGCTCTGATCCCACTGGTGGCAATGGGAATCTGGAAAAAGAGCAGAATCACAATATGTCCTGACACACGTCACATGAGGGCAACAGGAATGGACACACAACGTTAGGGTAGAGCAGAGGACATTGGACTGTAACATATACTAATTACGTTATATAGCGTACCTTACGTACACCATATAAGTTTGAAGTCTGTGTGGGCAAATAATGATTACTTTCATTTTTGAATTATCTGTTGAGTCTTACAATGAATAGTGTAATAATCTACCATCTGCAGCACTCGTTTTCTGAATGTCAGTGAGACAAAATTCAAAGAAGGCCAGTGTTCCCACAGAGACAGGTTGGTATGTAATTAGACTACAATCATTTTCTTTGTTCAATCAGGGATGCTATTTTTATTTATCTACTACTTAAATGAGTAGTTTTGACATTTTGGGAAAGAGTTTGGGAAGAAGATTGGTACCACACATGTCTGTACAGTAAATATGAAGCTAAAGCCAGGAGACAGTAGTCTTACATTGGCATAAATACTGGAAACCGCTAGCCTGGTACTGTCCAAAGGTAACAAAATCCACCTACCAGCACCTCTAAAGTTCACTATTTAACATATTATATCTCGTTTGGTTTTATCAGTGTAAAATCAACAAGTTGTGGTTTTACGGGGAGTTTAATGGGCTAGATTATTTCTTAGCCTGAAGCAGTGACTTCCTGGAGTCTCCGCTGGTTTCCTGGCAACCTTGCAGTAACAGCAAGACTCCAGCCCAAATAATTGTTAGAGCACGCAACAGACTCCCACCAAAACCAGAAGTTGCGAATAAGAATATTTCCCAAAATATCCATCTATTTCTTTAAAAAGCTGACTTATAGAGGATGTTCATTGCAGCCATGTGTACCAGCCCACGAGAGAAACATGTTGTCAAAGAACAGGGTGCCACGCAAGCGTTCTCCTCACCCGGTCAGCAGTGGCGTTGGCCAAAATTGTCTCTGTCACAGTATCACAGTATTCCTTCCCACACAGCTTCTCAGGAGCTGACTTCACAGCTATGGCAAGGGCCAAGCTACGGCCATGACGCACCATCCAGTCGACACCAGACACGTCCGCTAAAGGGAGGGGGGAAAATAATTGATTAGCTCATGCTCGTTATTCTGCAGACGCACAGGAGCAGCGGAAAATAAATGAACACACACAGGCAAAATGTAACATTTTGGATGCAGCTATGTTGGAACAATTTATCATGAGAAATGTTACTGTAAATATATTTAGAAAAAGGACATGAAAAATACTACTTGTGCTAAAACTACTAGTCACTATTGTTATTTCAATCTGTACACCAAGTCAATTGTTGAAATAAACAGCAATCAAGGGCATTGAATCACATTACAATATAAACCCAACACACGACATGATGGGATACGTGCTGTGACGAGAACGTTGCATATAAATACCAACCCAAGATGTGCTGAAGTAACACACTCTTCAGCTCCTCCTCTGACAGGAAGGCACACAGCTCACCAACACACCCGGCTGACGCCATACGGGTTGCATCCTATGTGCACGCAGACAGACAGACAGAGAAAGGTTGAGAGTCATTTATTCTCAAACTGACATGGAGGCTCAAAACCACCTTTTTAGAAAACCACATCCTCTCTGCCTGACTTCCGTTTTTCTACTGTGATCACAGACGAAACTACACCACTGAACAACTCTCTGTAAAATTCCTTCTGAGGGTTTACACGTTTATACTTTATTTCATTGATTACTTGATGTATTCAGCAGCTATTACGGGCACTGGGGTGAAAAAACAGGCGCGTTGCCACAGATTAAAAATATCTTCTCAGCTCTACTTGCTGCTGCAAGGCATCTGCTCCTCGTGTCATACCTCATCATGTCCCAGCATGCCTAGTAATGTGGTGGTGATGTTCTTGCGGATGGCTGGGTCCACCTTTGACCCAGCCCCCTGGATGACAAACCTTAAGGCTTGGAGCATAGTCTCCCTGTGAGAGGGGTAAAGAGCACAACGCCAGCATGAAAACATTATAAAATAATGTTAAAAATACATGAACCACACCGCTGAACCCTAGAAAGTCCATTTGATTTCATGCACTTCTTTAAGGTCATGACTACTTCTCCTGTGTTGAGAACAGGGCCTGGTTGAAAATGTGAAATTTTTTAAGCAGTTACCAATTTTGATATTTGTAATAATTTAAATGTAAAAATCATGATAATCTATTTGCTGATATTTGGGTTTTTTGTAACATAATCAACAAACAAACGTTTGTGATCCCTTCAATTAGGATATTTAAGATACTGGATGTACTAAGTGGGACAATTCACAGTTGAAAAATAAACTTGTCAGTGCTCTCTGGTGGACAAACGATGTAATGACGACACTATGTTCAAATAACTGCACATATACTGTATATTTGGCATTTCTGTACTGACATGTCTTGTTGGTTATCAGCAGACAAATGTCAATACTATGATATATCTGTGATAAGTTAAAATAACCTAATTTATATTGGCCTCTAGCTAAGAACATTTAGGGACAAATGTCAAATCACAAAAACAACATATCAAACAGCCCATAAACACTTGCTTCTTTCTGAGGTGCATACTCGTCTTTCCTTGTGACCATTTCACACATTGATCTTTATGCTTCTCATTTTTTTTTCCCAGTAAGTGGACACATTGGCCTTTTTGGCTTGTGACCAGAGTAGTGTCTGCTTGCAACCACTCATCACAGGTTATGGAGTTGAAGACTTAAACAAAAGTGTGTCTTTCCTTCTCAGATTGCTTCATTTGAAGGATTTGTGTTCTTGATTACACAATATCAAATTACAATTCAATACTCAATAAACAGATGTCTGTATATGAATGCAGAATCTGTAGGCAAGGGACAAGATTTTGGTATCAGAAGCGTTCTGGTTTCTGTTTGTAGTCCGAGTAGTAATGACCAATCACATTTAAACGGGCTTTGGTTGCATGCAGGTGAACAGTCTGTGTGGAGAGCAAAAGAAGCGGAACGCTCGAACCCATCAGCTATTGTCTGACAACGATTTAGCTTTTCATCAATCTCGCAACCCTGGAGATTAGCTTTTTAAAAATGTATCTGCATTCAAATTGTCGTCAGACGATAGCCGTGGGGTTTAATGATTGCAAATCGGACTGTAAACAATGACCAGCATACGGAACATGGAAGTCTTGGCCCAGATGTCTGTTATCCGGATATCTGCTGGCTACACCAGAAGCCCCGGAACATTGGCAGTTGCCCCCGGAGGTTAAATCTTCGTCAGATGACAGCCGATGGTTTCCGAGATTAATACTAAATTAACAATCACTGTTATCACGTTATCAAATGTGATTTAATGCGTGTTGTCTCTCTGGAGGTCTGTAATATTAATAGCTAAATCATTCCGTTTAAAAAATTGTTTGATTAGAGCAACAGTTGACTGGGCAATCTGATTAAAGCCACTTCTAACTAAACATTTCAATATTAGTCTGCTGTATGAGGGCTCACCTGACTCCTGAATCCTCAGCGGTGTGGATGGCTGAGAGCTGCTCAGTGAAGAGTGGGTCCACCTTGGTGTGGATGGAAACCAGTTGGCCCAGAGCCTCAGCAGCCCTCAGCCTCACCGCACGGCTCGAGTCCTGCAGGGCCTTCAGGAAGGTGGTCTGCAGCTGAGGCAGGAAGGGCTTCAGGGCAATGCCCACCTGAAGGAGGAATACAGTCCAGAGGTTAGAGCTAAACATTGTCACCTCCAGACTGATAATTTGACCATCTGTGGAGAGAAATTACGGTGTTGTCAACAATTCCTGGCCAATCACATGTCCCATGCGGAGATGCAGGTACAGACCTTTGCGAGCAGCAGGGTGAGAGTCTCCAGCAGAGCGGTCTTCACCGTCCAGGCAAAGCGGTCTCCCAAGATACGAATGAGTGGTCCAGTGATGTTGACAACCGAGGGCCGCAGCGCCTCAGGGGAGGTCAATTTGATGACTCCTCCTAATGCTTTAGCTGCCTCTTCTTTCTGCTCAGGGCTACCAGTGAGGACACCTTCTCTCAGGACAGGCAGGATACAGGTCACCCCCTGTGGAAACAAAGAGATGGAGTAAGAAAATAACATAACATAAAATAACATAAAATGACAAATAGGGCTGAAACAAACAATTATTTTTCTTACTAATTAATCTGTCAAATAATGTTTTGCGATTACCTGCTTAATTGCTAGGTCTATAACATGACAGAATATCATGGCCATCATGATTTCCCGGAGCCCAGTCTTCAAACTGCTTATTTTTTTCTGACTAACACTCAAAAACGCAAAGATATAACATTTAGAATGAAATAAACCAGAGAGCAGCAACATCCTCACATTTGTGAAGCTGGAACCTGTGGATTTTCTAGCATTCTTGCTTTATTAAAAGGACTTGAAATATCAATGATCAAAAACTGCTGTCTTAAACCATGGCCCCTGAAAATTCCCAGTTTTGACTGTCTCGCAGGTATGGATTAGTTCTAGTAACTGAACAGTGTAAGCAGACATCTGTGATGTAGGTCTTTGCAGTCCTAAATTGAGGCACCCGTATTAAACAATAAAAAAATTAATAGCTTCTTAATTAGAAGCACGCAAATTAAATTTCAAATGTGTTTGATTTTTGCGTGAATCTGAATGTCCAAACAACTTAACTATAGGAGGAAAGAGGATTTCTGTCATTACATTCATGGAAGGTACAACTCGTCAGGTACCATCTCTTAAATATTCCTGTCCAACAATAAATCAGAGCCAGCGAACTGATTGCTGTTGTATAAGAGATGTTGCAGGGTTAAACAGACAAACGGAAAGGCTTCTGTGTGTTTGATGGTTTCTTAAAGCATGGACATAATTACAGTAACATAACTAATAGTGATTTTACAAAACAGGAGCTGAGGAAGACAAAAGGATTCCGTAAAAGAACAAAGTCATCATGCTGTGATGGGGTCCTGGTGTTCACTGTGTCAGGAGGAGCCGTCTTACCTTCTTGGGCAGGCAGAAACCAGGCAGGTTCTGACCCTTAACGTCTGCAGCTGCTGATCTAATGTCTCGATGCAGGTCATCAATCAGAGACAGCTGGCTGCTTGCATCCAGTTTCTATACAAGAAAAATAAAAACACTCAGGCCACATTTACCTTTTGATTAAGAGATGATCAAAGTACTGACCTCTCCTGCTGTGTTTTCACCATATTGTGTAAATGTGTGCAGAAAGAACTATGGCGGCAAATTGTATTTACAACAATGCCAAGACAAAAGTGTGTATAAATATCGCCCACTTTTATTTGCACGTCAACAAACCTTGGTAATGGAGTTGATGGTCTCCCAGCTCTGAGACAGGATGTCTGGGTTGGAGTCATTGAGAAGGCGAATGAGACCTGACAGCAGGGAGCGAGTATGGGCGCTGTAGTCCAGGCGGGTACGAGCGAAGTAGGCGTTTAGGATGGTGACAGCAGCCTGTCTGAGGCCGGGGTCAGCGCCTCGTGTGGCCTCCAGGAGGTCCTCTATGATGATCCGCTGGCCCACTTCATCCTCCACTGAGAGAATCACTGTTTGACAGCTGCACAACTCCTGAAGCAAAGGTAACACAAAGGGGTTATGGCTACTTCTTTATGCGGAAAGAACAAAAGGTTCAAACACAACAGCAGCTGGAGGTATTATAGTTCGCGAATGCCGGTGTTACCTGTGCTTCATCCTCTGTTCCCAGCTTTCCTTTGAGGGAGGAGAGTAGGGCGGGCAGGATGACCCCTAGGTGGCGTGTCAGAGCGTCTCCAGCCACAGCGGACAGGAAGGCCAGAACACGGGTGTTCACAGGGGGAGCAGTCAGCTGGTACAACCACAGAGGACATCCGCTTTAGTCAGATACAGCCAGACACAATACTAAGGCCTAAAAAAGGAAAACCTGACAGCGACACTTTACCTTTGGAACCAAGTAAGGCAGCACAGAGCGACTCTTCACCGCCATGACTTGCTTCAGTCCATCCAAAGCAAACTCAGCTGTCTCCTCGTCATCCTGAGCAAGCACATTTAGTGTATTAAAAGCCAGACTGAAAACTTTTGAATGTTATCCGAATTGCGCTTGTGTCCTCTTTCCCCTCACCAGCTGTTTGAGCAGGGTAGGCAGGATGTCGTCCAGTGCCTGGTGACCGATGGTTGCATGAAGCTGCTCAAAGGTTTTGGCTGCAGCCTCTCGCACCTCCTCCAGAGGGTCACAGAGAGCCTTCCTCACCGTGGGGACCAGTGACTCGGAGAAGACGAGCACCTGCCGTACAAACACCATCAGTTTAATAATGTTTTATCTCTGTTGCAATTCTCAGACTCCTGGCCTTAACCAAACCAAATGAAGCTGGTCGTCAAAAGGGTACACGCCTTTAATTTGTTCTGTTTATTCTATTACTTTTTAGTTGTTTATTTTTTTTAAATTTAGATTCCAAACGGAAAGGCAATTTACTTTCCCAGTGATACGACAACCAAAAAGATGCAGCAAAGACTTGAATCTACAAGACTGATGTAGAAGCTAGCCTTATGCCTTGCCCCCTTTGGAGACATTTTAATGTACAGTACATGGCTTTTCTTTATTTAAAACAACGTCTGCGTGACTCACAGCATCTTTGCTGGTGGACTTCATGATCTCACTGAGGCCGATGCAGACTCCCTGCCTCTCGTCGCTCTTGTCAGAGCGCAGTCCCTCCTCGAGGATGGGAATGATCTCTGGGAGAATCTTCTCACCCAACTTCCTCACCAGATCCCCCAGCGTCCGAGCAGCAATCTAAAACCACACCGACACATGGCATCAGTAAAAGGCTCGGTTGACAGTCGCCAACCAGGGAACATAAAAACGGAGTGGGTTTTCCAAAGTTCAAAGGAGTAATACCGTTCTCTTGTCAGGGCAGGTGGAAGCCAAGAAGCCCAGCAGAAGACTGAAGAGGGTTGGGAGGATCTCTCGAAGAGTTCTGGGGGTGTTGGACACCACGATCTTCCACACGTGGAGGGAAGCCTGTCGAACCACCAGCTGAGTGTCTGAACGGCCCATATAGAGGCCAGAGAGGACACGATTACGCCGCTCAGCGCCAAGAGCACCAATGATAGCCTGGGAGAGAAAAGGTCAAAGGTCAGCACTCCTTGACACATCAATGTACAAACACTTTTTAAAGACAGAAACAGTACCCTGTTGTGATAGCAAGTAAATATATTTAAAAAAAGTGTGACTTCCTTTTATTAACTGGACGGATTTTTTTGTTTAAAAGAAATGTATTCCTACTTTATTGGACGCAGCTGTTCCAAAGTTGTCATCCTCGGAAGCCGTCTCTGTGGTCATCTTTCCTGTCACTCCAGAGATGTGGAACAACAGATCTCCAAGCAGCTGCACAGAGCTGAACCTGCAAACCACCAATGACATGGACGCACAGGTAGTCAATATAAGAGTGACATTTATCCAACCACTAGTGTGTTACCGTGTATTTCAGTCTGACCTGATTCTCCACAGGTCATCAAACAGGCCCTGTTCCAGCTCAGGAAGCAGCAGCGCGATGGCGGTCTCAGCATACATGCTGATGATTCGCTGGCCGGCTCGCAGCGCCGTGTCTCTCACATATTCGTTCTCATCAGCCAGAGCCTGGTGGACAACACAGAGAGGGTAAGAGCAACGGTTGAGTACCCATTCTGGTGTTTCTCGTCAAAATCATTTCCCTGCTGGAAGCTGCTATGTTTATCACGTATGCTTGTGTGTGTGCGTTCAGAAACTATTTACTGAAACAAGGATGCTTTCCCCACACTTCATGCAACAGTCAAACATTGTCTGACCTAAAATGCTATAATCACAGTAATCAGTAATAACATTACAGTATCTGTATCAACTTTTCACCTGCAGCATTTATTTCCAATCACAAAATATTTTTTAGATTATATGAATAAACTGGAGTGCAAAAACAGTCATTTTAAACTAAGCAGACGGTTCAACAGTGATGCGGAGCGATTATGTTTCCACTGAGTTCAGCAACACCTTGAGGCACCTGCCACTTATGCAAGGGTTCTGTTTGTTGACTACAGCTCAGCATTTAAATAGGATTTTACCATCCAGGCTGTATGACAAACCTCTCCAACTGGGAGTCCAAACGTCCCTGTGTCTGTAGATCTTGGACTTGGGTTTAACAATCTCCTCTTCTTTAATGTAGGAAGTCAACACTATGACAGTTCTGAAGAAAGCGCAGCAAAGATTTTTCTTTTTAAGGCAACTGAAAACGTTTTCCATATCATGGGAAGGTATGATGCAATTTTAGAGTTCTGGGATCGAGAGCGTCCCCTGCTTTGGGAATAACTGTGTGGTAGCACAAGACAGGAAATGTGTGGACAAAAAGGTACGCACTACATCAAAAATCATTGGCCAGGCGCTACCGTCCCCTGCTGAAATCTACACCATTAGAGTATGCAAAAAGGTACAGAATATTCTTCATGACTCCTCTCACCCTGCTAACTATC
>CM022476.1:26718182-26770283 GCA_011952105.1 Coreoperca whiteheadi
GTGTAAAAGAGACCCCTCCTCTCCCCCTGCTAACTTTCTTTTTCCCCCCCCCCCCCCCCCCCTTCTTCAAAAGTCTGAAAAGTATCCGAACTAGGACAGCCGGGTTCTGCAACAGCACCTGCCCAGAGGGCGTTCATGCCCTTAACTTACCATTCCTGTTTGTTAGACACTGTAAGGGTATGCATTCATAGATATATAGAGAGAGAAATCCTGAGAAAAGGGTGAGCACTGTATATTACAAAATACACAAGTAGTCATTTTAAAACTACGGGAACATCTTTAAAAAAAAAAAGAAGCAAGGAGCAGTGAAAAGTGATTCACAGCAAAAACCCCAAAACAACAACAAACATTCTGGTCATAAGCATACCTTGAGAATGCAGGGGATGATGGGCCCTACGTAGGGAGTAAACTTGTCTCCAAAGGTGAGGGGCAGGTAGATGAACATCATGATGTAGCCATCTCTCACGTGGGAGGCAATGTCTACCTTGCTGGCTGTTTGCACCACATCTGGCATCAGCTTGTCCAGCTTCTCCACTCCCAATCCAGCCATCACCTCAGCCAGACCTGAAGACACCATCACACAAATGATTCAGTGAGTCATTTGATGAATGATATTTAGAGCAAATCAGAAACAACACTGGGACGGAGTGTAGAAGAACCGACCTTGTGCAGCTCCAGAGCGATCTACAGAGCTCTGTTCAGAAGCCAGTGTCTCCATGAGCCAGGGCAGCAGGTCGTCGAAGCAGGATTCCCCCATCCCCTTCACCATGGCACCCAGGGCTTTGGCTGAGACCGTGCGTACCTGGAGGGAAGAAGAAGAGTTACAGCTTCAACTTCACACACAGAGCATGTATCACGGTAGTACTGTTTATATCACTATACACACCTCAGGCACCGGGTCCAACAGAGAGGCCTTCAGTCCAGGAATAACACTAGGCAGGTAGGGTGACAGATCCTATAAACAACACATATCACATTATAAACAAACGCAAGTCTTTAGAATACACTGGAATGGAGGACTAGTAAAAGTTTGATTTTGTTTTTAGTTCACTGTCACTACCTTCTGGTCAGTTAGGGAGTACATGTTGCCAATGATCTGAGCGGCCATCTTGCGAGTATCAGTGGAGCGATCCTGGAAGGCTCTCTGGACGATGGGCATGATCAGAGCCAGGGACGGGGCGTCGATGAAGTGTACAAACTTGGTGTCCAGCAGCGTCTGCAGGCACGTTTGGGTCCTCTTGGACGGATCAGTGAGAGCGTCCAGCAGGATGGGGGTAATGGCTAAGAGAGGAACAATGACATCGGTATTAAAACACTAGTTTCCTAAACATCAGTGGGAAACAAAAGTCATTCTCAAAACTGTGTGCCAATGCCAATGTGTACACACGTGTGTAAAATCTGTGGAGTTCCCCCTTTAACTATAACTCCGTAATTAATGAAGTGGTCGGACGCAATGGTTCAGTAGACATAAACAAAAGTAGTATTGAATATTGTAGATCTAACCGTGTAATAATTAGAAATGGGCATACAGCCCCCCACCAGCTCTGTCCCGTGACTCTGAGTCACTTACCCAGGATTTCAGGGTTGCGGATTACAGAGCCGATCTGTCGAAGGGCCTGCTGGCCGGCCTTTTGCACCTTCACATGGGAGTCAGTCAGAACCTCAGTCAGTTTGGGTACAATGCTGGGCAGGCAGGAAGACAACTGCTTGGGTGCACAGAAAGCCATGGCACCCAGCAACTCCACCGAGCCTGAGAGAAAGAGGGGGGTGATTCACAAGAAGCTAGTGTTTGATTGGACAACTCCTTTGATTGTGACTGTCCCCATATTGGTATGTGAAAACAAAACAAACTTAAAAATCATTACTCAGTCAACGGTACGTGAAAACTATTCTTCATGAAATTTAACTCTTAACAGACAGTGCATTATGTATATTTCGTGTGCATGTAGGGGCTCCTCACCTGCTTTAGTTCTCCAGGATTCCTCCTCCAGCGCCACCAGCAGGGAGGGAAGGACCAGCTTCACCCCATGGGCACTCAGGTTCCTCATCACAGCCTTGGCACAGTCATCTGCAGCCTGGCAGAAGAGAAGGCAGGGCATAAAAACTTTAGAATCCTACACAATTTTACACACAAATTATATACTGACTGAGGACAGGAATTATTGAACAATTTCCTAAATGAGTGCCTGTGTTACGCCAGCCTTGCTATATTTTAATGTGGGTATATAGAAACACTCGACGGTGCAAAAAGACCTCTTAGAATTATGACATGTAACATTTTGATGATACATTTATGAAAAGTAAGACAATAAATACACCTCTTGAGACTCATGTGAGAATATTAAGTGAGATATTAATGCAGACGAGACAGCGGACTCTGGGATATGATCTGCCCGCTCACCTCTCTAACATACTGGTTTCCATCTCCAAAGCAGAGCAAGAGGTGTGGCAGCACATGGACCACATACGGCTCAAACAGCTTCCCCAGCATGTTGCACAGCATCTCAAAGGCAAACAGCGCTCCTGGAGAGAGACAAACAGCTGTTCAGTGGTTTCTTATTTTGTGACCCCAAAAAATACTTGCTGTTGCTGAGGTCTTGAGTGCCAGTAGATGGTGGCTCCTGGTACCCGTCGTCAATGATACAATGAAGATGACGTAGTCTGACATACAGAATGTCTGCATCAGAAAGTGTATATTAATACAAAACCAAACCGTTCAGTGGTAGGAAAAATTTCACTGACCTTCCCTCCGCCTGAAGTTTTTCTTGTCCTGGATGGCGTCGGTCAGCGTGGTCATGATGTCCTGCTGTTTGAGCGCCAGGATCCCGAGACCTTTGACCAGGCCAGCCAGTCCATACGCCGCTCCCTTCCTCTCTGCATACTTGTCGCTCTCCAGCAGCAGCTGCAGCAGGTTCCTTACAATCCCTGCAGCGTCCTCTTTGATGGCAGGGACTAACGGAGGTAAACAGCTGGCCACAGACTCCTGGACCTGAGGAGGGATGGCAAATCACATGAGAAAATGTCCAAAGAACGAGCTGAATGAAGAGTAATGGGTGTGTCAGCAAAGTGGGATCAGTATATTAAAAAAAAAAAGTATCATAATTCAAACCTTTGGATGCTGAACACTATGAACAATACAGGGTGAGAAGCTGGATGAGTTGCTTACCTGCTGTGACGGTGTAGAGAGTGCAGTGATGAGTTTGGCCACGATGGGTTTGACTTTGGGGTCATTTTTGTCCAGATGTTTGGCCAAGGAGCCCATGAGAATAACCACACTCTGACGGACAGAGTCGTAGCTGGCGTCCTGGGGGGCGTTCTTTAGAAACTCCTCAAACACTGGCAGCAGGGAGCTCACGTTGTCCTGTTACATAAAGCAGGTACATAAGGTCCTGTGCTAGTGCATAAATGGTCATATAATACATCTGTGTGTTTAGGCAGCAAAATGTTGGCTGAAAAAAGGAGTGAGCAGTACCTTCCCGTGTGTGTTGAGCGCAGAGAGGGCAGCGTCCAGCATGCAGCGCCGCACCTCAGTGTGGCGGTCGTTCAGAGCATCAGGCACGAAGAAGAGGAAGAGGGGGGTGACCTGAGATTCGTCCAGGTACTGGGACAGCTTGTTCAGAGCCAGAGCAATGCCACACCTGATGAAGATGTGTGTGTGACATAAGAGCTCGGTGCTTAAGGAACATTTAAAATGCATGGTTTCTATTTTCTCTCGGTTATAATGGGATTAGCTTTTATGATATCTGATATATAACAGCTAAAGACATTACAAACTGCCTGGACTAGGAGTTAGAGTATAATCAGTCTCAAAATGACAGATAAAAAGACTGACAAAACACGTTCCAGCTTTTAGTCATCAACATTACTATTCTTTGGCATCTTATCTTTCTCTGTTGGAACTAATCCAAACGTTTCTGGCTTGACTTATAGTAGGTTAATGTAGATATTATGGTGGTTAATTGTGCATTCATGAGGTTGGTCACACTAGGACACACCGATTTCCAATTTTGGTTCCCAAGATAAGAACATTAATAAACCCTGGTATATCTTATCTTTGCAAACAAACACTGAGATTTACCTGGCCTCCCATTGGTCAGGTGGAGCTTCAGAGATGACTCTGCCCAGGGCATCCAGCACAGGAGGTGGTCTCTTTAAAAATGTAGAACACAATACTATCATACTTTGTTTCTGAGCTCAAATTCATCCACTAGCCAGAGTTATAAGAATAATAATGTGACTTGATCATGGTGCAGGGTCTCACATAGAGTTTCTGGTGGTAGAGCTCGGTGAGCTGGCCGAGCACTGCGGCAGACTGGTCTCTGTACTGGGACACGGCGCTCGACAGAGCTTCGGCTGCAGCAGAACGGACGGCCTCCTCGTGGTGGGTGACGTCTCCAATCAGCAGGGAGCAGAGCTCAGGGACCAACTCCAGATCCAGAGACTCCCAGAGTCTGAGCAGGAAGGACAAGCAAAGACATTTGTTTAACTGTTGATTATATTTTGTAGGATGAAACATCTTTTAAACACTTACAAGAACACCACGGTTAAAATTTTAATTATTCAAATAACGGTATGGTGTCATAATGATGGAGAGACAAAGGGGGAACGTGAATGTGATTTGGAGAAAATAAACCAGTGAAAACTCGGAAACTGCTGTTGGAAAATTTGTAGAAGACGCTCATGTAGGGACCAATGAGTTTTAGTATAGAATGAGAAAGAAACCCCATAATACACACTTTTTAGCCAAGGCTCGCCCCTCCTCTTCAACATCAAACATGGCAACCCAAAGCCTGCGCAGCAAATTCAGCCCGCTGGCCTCTGTGCTGTCTGTGGGCAGGGCAAACTCCATCTCCACCAATCCCTGAGCACAGAGGAACTGGCTGTTAATAGCATGTCTAATAGAAATACACATTCACATGGGCTGTATAATTTCACACTTAACCAAGGTTACCACTAAATATGTAAACAGCAGTATTTGCATCTTCATCTAGAAACTGTATTCCTTTTTCAATGAACAAAACAAACAAATAGCTAAAAAAAAACATCAAACGTGGTGACTTTTCCTGTCTGTACACCTGTTTATTCTAGTGTGGGACGGACTATCTTTCAAATTTCAAAACGAACTGATCCAAAGCTCACCCTGAGGGCAGCATCCCGGACAGAGAAGCAGGGTGAAAGCAGGGCGCTGAGCAGGACGTCTATCTCTTGCTGCTCTGCCACAGTGCAGCCGTCTCCTCCTCCAGCACTGGCACACAGCGTTGTCAGGCACTGAGCCGCCAACACCTGAAAACACAGAGTGTTGTGAAAGTCTCACATCACAGGGTTAAGCAGGAATACTGTCAGCCATGTGGCTATATCAGGACAGAGAAAAAAAAAAGATGGAACAGACAAAAATAGAATGAAAACAGATAAAGAGCTTACAGAATCTAATACAGCAAATTAGTCACATACAGTAAATACAAACAGCATACAAATGCAGCACTAGAAAATCAATGCTTTATTATTAGGAAATACAGCCAGGACAGAATCAGGAAAATAAAATCAGGCCAACAGTATTAAGTAGATGTTTGAATTTGAACTGAATCTAAACTCTGTATGTAAAATCCCTTGTTTACCTGGAGTCTCGGGGTGGCTGTGGAAATAATCCTTGTCAGTAGCAGCAGCATGTTGACACGTGGAAGCAATTCTGGCCCGTTCTGAGACCAAAAAAACTCAACAGTTAGTACATAAATCCATTAAACTACAATTGAAATGGTAGCAGTGTCACATAACGTGTTCTCAATTGGCTATGCCATTTATATTTACAGACCAATGGCTCTGCTAACTAGCTATGGACAAGGTGTGCGGACAGTTATGTAGAGGACTGGTGAGTGAATAAATACTGAAACGAATGGGGTGTGTGGCAAAGATGTCATTTATGGTTTTTTTCCTTCACATAATATAATGTCTTTTCCAACCATCTTCCTGGGCAGGTCACAGACACAAGACAATGCAATGGAGATGTTTGTCTCTACCTCATCTATAACAATGTCATCACTGTCTGTGGCAGCACGAAGATTGGAGTGTTCTGTGATGACTTGCAAGGCTCGGATCATCAAGTTCTCAGTCTCTTCGGTGCTGCCTGAAGAATCCTTGAGCATGGCATTGAGGAGAGGGAAGCAGAAGGAGAAAGCAGGAGCAGACAGTGGAGCCACGTCTAAAAAAACAAAACAAAAAACAACATTACAGAGAAACAAGAGAGTATGTCAAGTCAGTGTGCCAGCACGGACTGACGTTTCTATCTTAGTTGCTTGCTACAACACTGACCTGCATGGGATTGCATTTGAATGAAATATTGTTTGGATATGTACTCCACTGCATCTTCAGTCTCATTTCGTCTCTTATCTTAAGCTTTCTGTCCTTGCACTTCATTATTGTTCAAATATTATCATGTTTAATAACATTAGGCTTTACTTGAAAGTTTTCATTTGAAATATTGGCTTGATATTTTCGGGATAACTAAACTACTTACTTCATACTGCCTCAATAGCAATTCTATTTCCCTTGTCTTCATTAACAGATACATGATTTCACTTTAAGGATGTTTTATCAATTATTCATGTGGTATTGTCTCAGGTATCAGTTGTTAAAGCCTATTTCTTCAGTATAAAGATATGTTGTTTCCCCATTGTGAATCTGATGTAGGTTCATGACCCAAACAGTGTGCAGGAATTCAACCTTTCACTTCCTACACACGTTTTTGCCTGATGTGCATTAGATAACCGTTTAATCTTACATTCCTTAAAATAAATAGGAAAACAGGCCAATTAAGTTATTATTTCCATCAGAGACTGAGTTCCTACACTAGTTTTATACTTTAGGCCATTTTGTCCAAGTCTGAACATATGCAAAAAACGTAACAATTAATTATTAGCAAGAAACTGACACGAGTCAGAAAAAGCGTGCGTGTGTCTGTATGTTGGGGGAGGGGGGGGGGTGCAGTTGCTTCTGGGGTTTACATTGTAACTGTAACTTTCACTAGTGCTCAAGACTGTGCTCACTAACCAGTCTTGGCCTCCCTCTGTGGGACAGTGTGGTTGTGCAGCAGCAGTATGGTGCGGTGGGCTGCTGTGTCCAGGTCCTCCTGCTCCCAGGCCTCGTCCAGATCACACTCAGGCTTCAGCAACCGTAAAGTCACATGTCCCACAAGCACGGCTACAAGGTAAAAAACAGACACTGACTCGAGATGCTGACGCTGTGTCTATCAATACGATACAATACTGAGACAGCCACTTACCTAAAGAGTGAAGGTGTTTGGGCATGAGGCACACTCCGATGTCCAAGAAGACCTGCTGGATGCGTGGAGCAGCCAGAGGGGACTGTAGCAGCGGCATTAGGACCTGGAGGACAGCGGGGAGCTCCCTGGTGATCTGAGGTGGTCTCTCTAGCAGAGCGGCTTCCAGCAGACCCACCAAGCTCTGCAACTCCACATCCAGCTGGTGACAACAAGAAGTATGCCACAGCTCAAAAAGGAGCAATTAAGACGCTGTCACGCTTCAGGCGCTCAGTTTTAGAGAACTCATTTTGGTGACTTGGTTCCATACCCCTTGAAGTCTCTTGCGAATAGCGGCCTCCTTTTCCAGCTGGATTTGCATCATTTCCTTCTGTTTGCTGGTTAGCTGCAGTTCCTCTTTGATGCCTTTTTTCTTCTTAAGCTCCTGCAAGATCAAAGAGAAATCTAAATGTGTTCCAGACATTAATCACCACTAAAAAAACACTAAAAATGGTGGTGAGACTACTTTACCTCCTGTAACTCCAGTTCAATGATCTGCTCCTTGTAGGAGTAGGCCTTGTTCTCTCTCTTCATGTTGACTTTCTTGGTGCTTTCCTTCTGGGCGCTGCAGCAAGCACAGAGGCGGAACAGAAGTAAAAAAATGCCAAATAGGAAACAAAGTTCTGGCAATTGCCATTGAGTTCAGAAGTCCAGAGCGGTAGGAGAGGTGGCTTGTTACCTCTGGATGATGCTGTTGTCATACAGCTCTCCCTCAGGTGTCAGCATGATGGCATACTCCTCCCTGGTGACGTGGACTAGAGCCGGTCTGGAAAGCCCCTCGGTGACATGACTGATTACCCGTGGTAACAGCTTGTTGGGGGAGAGTCTGGAGAGGGCACTGACTGCATTTTTCACCGCCTGAGAAGAGCAACGTGACTAAACACTAAACATCCCGGTAGCATGTAAAATACATCTGCAAGAGTCAAACACCAATGTCCCGCTAGATATTCTGCACATTTTTACAACCTGTAAGCAGAATGTTTATTTATCCTCCAATCAATCTTGGGTTCTTCACAGGAATCAGTGAAGTACACTGTAGTGTTCTTGTGTGTATAAATCTCAATGCAGAATAAAGAGTTTTGTGTGTGTTATTTTCAGACCTCGTTGTCAGCGTTGACTGTCAGTAGAAGCGGCAGAATAGCCTCCAGATTCTTTTCTATAAATTCTTCTGCTTTAATTTTCATGGAGAAGAGCAGAACAGGCCAGAGGTCGCAGCGAGCTCCGACTGAAAGAGATATACATGGAGGGATGTCAAATATGTGGCAGAGCACCAATAAACTATCCCAACAAACCCATGTGTTATTAAGCTACAAATCGTGGCATACAGCTAATGATTGATCTGACTGTGGGCATGGCCAGCAACTCATTCTCATACCTATGGATGGATGATGAGTGACTATGAGGATCTCCATGGCCAAATTCTCTGCTTCAGTGGGGTCGCCCCATTGGCTGGCAGAGGAGCAAACAACACACAGCGCGTCCAGCAGGACACGAGGGGGAATGTAGCTGCGACCCAGCTCAGTCAGCTCTCCAGACTCGGCTACCAGGACGTCCTGGGGCAAAACCTGGAGGTTTACAGCATACAGTCAGTAACAACCAGGAACAACCAGGCTGAGAAAAAAAATAAACTGATCCTTTGAACGGTCAAGCTGCAGAGGTTGACTGCAACCAACTTTCAGAGATGTAGCTCTGTGTGTTTAAGGTCTATGGTGAATAATCAGTCTGTACTTTGTGTTTGTTGATGACCACGCGGAGTTCTCCCAGAAGCCCATAGGCAAGACTGGATCCACCCAGAGAGGAGAGCAGCTTCCTGATTGTCTGTTGTGCCCGTTTCCTCACACGCCAGCTCCGAGACAGCAGAACCGCAACTGTGGCATGATGATACATCCTACACAACAGGCACATGCAGGGTTTGTGATTAAGGCACCACGGGATTGAAGTAAAGGAGACAAATCTGTAATAAATTTGTAATCTGCATTTTTCCTGTGCAAAAAATGACATTAGATCAACTCTATGAACAAAACCTTTCCGAAAGCAAATATTTACAGGAAACCACTGCATATAATCATAACCCACTTCAGCCCCACGTCTTATTAATACATTTAAATTACATGATAATCCTCGAATTGCAACTATGTCGTATGTGAGGACTTTCTTCACGTGCAGTATTATTGTGAGTACTGGAGGCCTACTGATAAAGCAATAAAAACAGTGCCTCGGGTATTACTGCTAAAGTAGTATATAGTAAAACAGGAAGCATAATTAAATTCCAAGAAAATATCAAGGGTCTTATAAAATGCACTTGTGATGAACCTCATTTTCAAAGAACATTTAAATACATATCCAATAAAGCAATATTCAAAGTTAATAAAGTTAACGCTAATGCTTATTATCAGCCTGCAAGTGTGTGCTACCATTTAAGTGCAATTACATACTTGCTTTAAATTACACGTTTGCGTGCACGTGATGGCTATGCCACTATAACACTATGTATCCACAACGATGCAATTTGGCACATGAATGATGAGGGCAGTATATTAGGATGTTAAGTAAGTTAAGTTTACGACTGCAAAATTGTAAGTTCAAGGGACCCACTGGGGGAAATACTTTTTAATCCTCCGGGTACACAGAAAGTATGTAGGCCAATAGGTCAACAATGCCTCTCGTGTCACAACTGTAGGTGTAGCATTGTTTAAACTGAGTATATAAGTGCTCCAAGACATTTTCAAAGCCAAACGTTCTCTACATGTTAACAAAGGGACAGACTCACTGTGATTTGATGGTGTTAAGCCTGTGAGCATGGTCCAGGAACAGCCTTTCACAGAGCAGCAGCACTGTGAGCAGAGCTAAAGACAGAGTGAAAAAGACGGAAACAAGGCATCACTTCATGTTTAAATTTAAAAAAAAAACCTCATAAGCCTTTAAGCTACTAAGATATGTTGCCTTACTTTCCTCATTGGCCTGGGAGAGGAACTTCTCTGTGGTGAAAAGTGGCTTCTTCTCATCTAAGATCAGATTCCAAAAGCTGGAGAACTTAGCCTCTGCAGAGACAAAAAGAACAGAATCCTTGTATGCTAAGAGTTCTTAAACAGCCTTTAAGACGTGACAAAACGTAAAAGATGCCAGCCTCACCTGTCTGTGTCTCCAGCAATGCCAGTCGACTCAAAAGAACCGAAGCTGCCACACCTTCTGCAAGCAGAGCATGCTGGGAGTTTTGCGCCACAGCCTTCTCCACTGTTTGGAGGAGCAAGGGCATGAGGCCTGAGGCTTGGGCCAGAGTGTCACCTGAAAACCAGGGGAAAGGTGACAGCACACGACTGAGGACTGAGTTCAATTTAAGGACCTGTATATTCGACACGAAGCGTAACCTCCCTTAGGCTACTGACCTCTGAAGGCCCCCAGCATGGCCTGAAGATAGGCGTGTCGAACCAGGGAGGTGGAGGTCTTGAGGGTGAAAGCTTTCTTCAACCAATCCAGCAGAGCAGTTGGAACTTCCACAGTGAGACGACTGCTCCACTGGGAGAGAACAGACACTGCATGCACCAAGGTACCCTCGTGAACTAAATAAAACAAAAGAAAAGTTAGTAATCGACTGGAACATCACACTGTGGTCTCTTGAAGAATTTCCAGGCCCAAAGCATAAACCTGCATTATGTGCTCTTTTTGTGACTTATAAAGAGAATTTGCCTAAAGTTAATAAATAAGTCTAGCATTACGGAAGGAGGGGAAGAAAAGATACCTTCTTGTTGTAAATAAGGGATGAACATCACAGTGACTGCAGAGCTGAGAGTCTGGCTGGAGGTTCCTGAAGCAGCATGATGGCTGCAGCTGGAAATCCCTGGGAGAAGAAGATGAACATTTCTGTTTGCAGTTCACTCTCATGGATAGCTAATGATTATAAGTGTTTGCAAGGCCTCTTACCTGACAACACACTCATCTTTTGGGCAACAACCGTGAGCTTTCCCTCAGACCCTGCAACCACAAGAATTATGATTCAGGGGAGCAAAACTAGACATGATTAAGACAATATTTCAGTTTAATATTTAATGAATTAGTTCACCTCCGAGGATCTTGAAGAGGTGTGTGACGATGTCCTGAACAGCAGAGGGGTCACTGCACTGCTGGGCCAGGTTCTGCATTGCCTGGACTGCCTCCTCCATCAGCTGGGCATTATTAGCTTTCAGCTGGCCTGGAACACAGACCATGCCAGTAATTAAATACACAATTATGCTACAGCGAGTACACAGTCTTTCAGTCATTATTACCCATGTGACAAATCATACCCTCATGACAGCTGAGTGTATGCTTTAAAAAAAAACAAAAAAATGTTCCACAAGACTTATGCAAAACTAAATCAATGGAGCATCCGTTAATGCCTTACTTGCGAGGGCCTTTCCAATATCCATGGCATACTGACTGAGGTCGAGAGTTACAGCGGACAGCAGGCAGGAAACAGCTGGAAAGAGACCAGACGATGTTTTAATCCACTGTATGAGAGCTGCCTGAGCATCAAGCAGCTAAGTATTTAACACGATCACGAGAAACTCAAAGCATCTCACTCTGCATGGCGTTCTCTGGACTCCGGAGCAACGTCTTCTGCAGCGTAGGGAGTAGCTGCTCCTTGAACTCGGAGTGGGACACATGACGCAGTAAGGAGCCACTTTTGTCCAAAATGTGCTGTTGTGGTTTTGTCTTGCTCATAAGGACTGATTTTATGTACAGGTCCAACAGGGCGCTCTGAAAAATCAATAGACACAAGGTTATATGCTGTAGCCCCAAAATATATTGATCTGAGAATCCATGTACTCCTTGAAAACATATGAACATAGAGCATCAAAGCACGATTGGTTATAATGATGCTAGAACTGTAGTAATTAACAACATCAGACTAAAATGAGAACTAAAGAACAGATTTAAAATAACAACAACAAAAAAACCTCACCTTATGCTTCTCTATTGTAGCTTTGTCTTTCTGAGCAGTGCAGAAGTCTAAACACACCCCCAGTATGGCCAGAGTGGTGGGGCTCTGGTCCAGACTCAACAGTGTGCTGACGTATTGATCGACCAGTCCAGGGTTCTGTTAAAGACAACTAAATGTCAGACCTATCCAGCATGAGGACCCCAGATGTTGTGAACAGCTCAAGTTGAGATTATATGTAAAGTCCAATATCCCATATGTCTCTTTGGATTTTACAGGTCCACAGAAAACATGGTTTCTGGTCAGTTTTTTAATCAAAACAGCCCCCATCCGGACAGGATTAATATTACAGGGGGAGATGGGTAAATAAAACATTTCCCCCTTTTCTCATGATAAAAGTCAATAAATTAAAAACAGGAGCTTATTTTTTTTTACTTGAAATTATTTAGCTGTAATTTGATTCTTAACATAGAAGAAGTCAAACTTCTTAAAGAGGTGAAAAATCTAAGACATATGCTCTTCAGATAGGGTGAATATCACTAACCAGTGCAGGTAATTTTGCCAAGATCCTCCCTAGCATGGTTCCAGACCTCTGCATCACCCCCCTCATCTCTGATTTGTTTAGTGATTTAAATAAAATTATGTATAAAACAATGGCAATTCATTCTGATCATCGGCTTAGATCAGCGTGTGTTTTACTGCCAGTGTGCTCCATACAGAGATATGTACTCACTTCCTTCAAGAGGTGACTGAGATTCTTGAGGCTTGATTTCTGAGCCGTGGTTTTGGCTCCACCCACCACCTCAGCCACAAGAAGGCTCTGAACCTCCACCTAAAAGAGAGGACAACAGGCCACAAGGTGACCACGACATCCAAAATAAAACATCGACGCTGGTCAAGTGTGGACAAATTCTGCGCGACAGATCTGTCAACTCCATTAGCCACCAAGACCGTAACATTTAGTGCCTCAGTAAGAACTGTACGACTGGGTATAAACAAACATTTCAGAATCACACATAAATAATGTTATTTTCAAGACAGATACTCTTTTACTGACCATTTTCTTCCAGATGGGTCCCTCCCTTTTCTCTGGGGCAGAAAACACAATGGGGACTAACAGGCAGGTCCAAGACAAGCCGATGAAGGCGGCAGAGCCTGAGTTTTTACTGCAAATATAATAAGGCAAACATAAGAGAGGGGAGAAGAATATACAACCAAATATAGGTTCCTAG
This sequence comes from Coreoperca whiteheadi, assembly GCA_011952105.1. NCBI lineage: Eukaryota > Metazoa > Chordata > Actinopteri > Centrarchiformes > Sinipercidae > Coreoperca > Coreoperca whiteheadi. Next base: position 26,731,645 of record CM022476.1, read on the forward strand.
ACACACTCATCTATTTTTATTTAATCAGTTATTTGTTTGTAAAAAACATTAAAAAAAAAAAACACACAGTGCAAACCTTGTGTATCAGTGTAGTTTATTGTGTAGCTCCTAACTGCACTCAGATCCTTATAATGATATACACTGCACTATGCAATTATCGCTTTCCCCTGCCTGTCAAACACAGAATGAAAAATCAAAGATGTCTAACGCTGATAGTGCTGTGATGATGCATCCGGTCTCTTCTGTAGATCTGTAAATGTAGGAATTGATCATGTGGCGCAGTTCAGAGCAGTACCTGGGCTCTCCTTTTTTGCTGATGACGCCACCGTTCTGCAGGCAGTGGAGGAGGCTGCTCACCAGGACGTCTGGCTGACTGTCGGCCAGCTGGGCAATGGCGGAGAGGAGCTCTCTGCGCGACGCCGCATCCCTGAGAAGCGCACGCACCCGTGTAAATACTAATGATATACACTCCCAGGCGTTTCTATTATTCGGCCCACCCCATTTAAATCATTGAGGGTAGGCTAAATAACAGGAACAAACAAACACTGAACATTACAACCTTCGTGAAGGGAGCATTTATTGCAGGACTGCTGTATTAGACTGCATTAGTTTTAGCTAGGTGTACCTAATAAACTGGCAACTGAGTGGAAACTTGTTTTGGGAGTATTCCATTGCGTTAAGGGTGGTTTTCTTGTTACATACACCTACCGATATCTGTGTGGAGTGAGACAAAAGAGCTTGCAGAGTCCTTTGACTGCAGGCTCTGGTAACTCTGAAAGAGATATTTTGAAGAAGCATGAGTATGGCAACTATTTTAAACATGGGGTAGAAAATGAAAGGACACAAAAATCCCTCACCTTTGCCCTTTATACACTTTTTCAGCTCCCCGAATATCTCCTTGCGCTCTTTCACGCTGGCTGTAGTCACTTTAACAGCAAATTTCTTCAGTGTGTCTGAAACCTGGAGAAATCGCCACATTTAGTAAAAAGCACTGGTCTAATGACGTCTGTCGATCGCCAAAACCGCCTCAGCTTTGGTTAAATGTTTGTCAGTTCATATTTGGGACCTTGATGTTTAAGCTCAGGACTGTAATCCAACAAGGGTTACAGTCCTGAGCGTCACATACAGATGTGTCAGTTGTAAGTTTCCTCTAAGACTGTCTGCGCGGCGCGGGGATGAGATTTCTTCAGACAAATTAAGGGAGAAAAGGATGAAAATGTGTAAAAGTATGTTGCAGTAAACACTGGGGGCCTTGTTTTTTAATCAACTCTCAGTCTTCAAAGGCATTTTCAGCACAGTCAATACCATGTACCAAGCTGCCTAGTGTACTGTATATTTCATGCGCTCACAGCAGCAGTTACGGTAACCAACTACAATTGACCCCTTATGGAGGGCGTGGCTTAACGCGTCATCGCATCCGAAGCTCGTCTGCCTACTTGGAAAATTAATACCAATTGACGTTAATTACGGTAAGTTTAAACCCCCCGACGACTTTGTTAACAAGACAGCACTATTCAAATAAAGCTTCAGCTCGACTCCCCTGTGTACGGAAACCACTCCTATATAGCTATATCTATATCTATATATACATATAGATATCTATATATATCGTCAGCGGCAGCTTCGCTCTGATGAAGTCACACCGAGGCTACGTAGCACTGAGCTAACGTTAGCAGCCTTGCGCGGCAGCCGTTGTGGAATTTTGCCTGCGTTTCTCGTTGAACGCCACAACACACCAAGGTGTTTATAAAGGGCCACTCAAGAGACCCCAAATGTGGTGTCTACCTACATTGAATACCTTTCCGCAAGCGAATAGTCTACCATTAAAAAACAGCCACACAAACCTGCGTGTCCGCTGCCATCTTGCCGGTCTTGATGCAGGAAGGATTTGTTTATCACTTCCGGGTTACAACTGCTACGTACCTTTTTTTTTTTTTTTTTATAATCAATTTGTCAACATTATTATTTTATATGGCTGTATGAAATGTAAAAAAAAACATTAAAAGGAGCGCATGTGCAAACACATCTCATCAACATCTGTAAATGTGGATATTTTGCAAATATGCAGATATTGAAATAATATTGATGTCGTAGGGATTTTGGAAGAAAACGCACGGAAGAAAAAAAGAGATCTCGAGGGACACGCTCATTACATTTAGACACGTTTAAAAAGAGATTAATGCAACATGAGTTGTTTTTACCTGATTCACAGTGAATATTGAATATATATATTCAAAGTTAGTTTTGGAGTGCAAGCCTTAAAGATCCAGCTGTGGATGTCAGACCACAACTGTTGGTTTGGGAGCATTAGAAAAGAAAAGAGGACCTATATTCCACTCCAGTAAAACAAAAGGCACTAGAAGTTGAGTGGATAAAACATTGTCATGATTTTGTACTGTGTGTCCTTCACTTTTACTTTTCTTTAGTCCTTGGGTACTGCAAAAGAACGATAACATTAATACTGCTTTCAAGTAAAAGACATTACTTTCTCAGATTCAGCAGATTTTTTTAATCTCGATATTTCTTTGCAGTTAGTTCTGTATTTAAGGTGGGCTTAAAAGCATTTTTTGTTCTTAAGGGTTAGGTTCCCCATGTGAATTTAGGAGACTGCTGACAAGATCTAACAAGATCTCTTCTTCATGCCACTATGGTTGAAGCCTCTGAGTTATAAATGTTATTTTTCAATGCCATGGGCACCACAAACGGAAAACTCCTTTCACCTACATTGTATTGGTGCGGCAGCAGGTATCTCCAAATCTGGGACAAACAAATCCAAAACTGCCTGCATAGTTGCCACCAGGTGAGGTTCAGTGAGGAAATATGGTTGTTATTGTAATTCGGGTGAACTCTCTTTCATTTTGCCAGTGTGGGCCCGCCAGCTGTAGGCTACTTTATACTGTTTCAACATTATAAAACAAGGAACGAACATTCGGTTTACTGCAGACACTTATCAGGCTGTAAACTGGACATTTTCTTACCAAACATCATAAACACAGACACCCCTTATCTCCATAGCGACTGCAAAATGTTCCCGGGCCAACACCTGTCCGAGGTAAATCCCTAAAACAATAAACCTCAACTGGAAAACACTGTCGTCTGGCTTTGCAGATCACTTAAATAGTAATGGTCACAGTGGAGCTGAACAGCACCTCTAGGTGGAATGTTTGAATGTTTTCACACATGGCCATGCAGCCTTTCAGTAAACAGCAAGTGCCCACGGTTGAGGACTATAATGTCTGGTTAAATGGTTACATAAAAGTCTACTGTTTAAACTCATTACACATTATAGAAGAAGTGGAACATGTTTTTCCTCTGCTCTGCCTAATTATCTGAAGTACAGACATTGACCAGCAGGGGTCACTGTTCATTCAGATTTTCTTTACTACAACTGCAGATTAACTGCAAGTAAATCTATGAATTAAACTGAAAAATAATAATTTAATATTGACAGTTCTAGGTTCATACTTTCTCTAAAGGATCATATATAATATTTAGGCTCGAACTACTGGCTCCATGTGGATTATGGCTATGTGTTAAATAACACATTTGCTAGTGGTTTAGCTGTTGGTTTGTATCAACCCAAAGTTTGTGCATAGACTGGTCATTTGACCAAAATAATAAAACATGAGCAAAATATGAGTAGTTCAAGAAATTCATCTGTGTACCTCTTAACACGTTATGTTGATGTATCAAACAAGCATAGCCGTATAGATTAAGAGACCCTTTTTAGGAATACAATCGGTTTTTGGGAGCAAAAGAAAAGAAATCTGAAACAAATTTGGTAAACTTCAATAAATCTTAATTTCAGACCAACGAACATGACAGCTCCCCAAAATAAAGTGAGTCTTTTGCACCTTTAAACACATTTTTAATTATTTGACAGATGACATTTTTTATGTGACAATACATCAGTTCATTCTTTCCAATTTGAAGCTACCTGAAGCTGCATATATTCCCCAAGTTTGGCATCTGTTCCATCGTCTTGCACCGACAGTTGACTCTCCCCAGATCATCGACTGTGAAATGGATTCCGCCTTCAGTTCAGTGTGCAGCGATGACAATTTTCTGTTCCTCTGAGCTCTTGAACATGAACCAATATGTACAAGCAAATTGTTCAAAAGTAGCAGCCTAATGATGTTTGGATAAAATATTAGTAATTCATAGTTTTGCTTAGAGTGGTGGGACGGTGTCAGAGCACTTTATTTCGCACTTTTATTTATTCAGATCTAATTGTAACAAATCTTCATGAAGATGTGTGCGTCCTTCCAATATGAGCCCGACAGACATCCAACCATCAGCTATACCCGCTTACCCTTTAGAGGGTCGCGGGGGGCTGGAGCCGATCCCACCTGAGATTGGGCGAGCGACGGGGTACACCCTGCACAGGTCGCCAGTCAATCACAGGGCTGACACAGAGACAGACAGCCATTCACGCTCACATTCACACCTATGGGACATTTCGAGTCACTAATTAACCAAACCTGCATGTTTTTGTACTGTGGGAGGAGGCCAGAGCCCCCGGAACCCACGCAGGCACGAGGAAAACATGCAAACTCCATACAGAAAAGCCCCGGGCGGTCAACAGAGACATGACCTTGGAAGAGTTAGGAAAAAAACACAGCGAAGCAGCAGAGTAATTGGTGGTACCATATCAACTAAAGACCAACACTAATGAAGAGTGGGACTGATGGTCCCATAAACATCCCTAAGCACAGAATGATCACACACTGAGCAGCTCAGGCGAGATGCTAGACTCCCATAGTTTGCACTCCTCTTTTCCTGGACCTTTTGTCTTTGTCCACTTCATGTCCCTCAGTCCCGATATCTTATGTTACTTTCACCAGAAAACGAGCTACTATGCTCGTTGGCTATCAACAATGGCAAAGATTATAAGTCCGAAAATGATGAGTGCCGCTGCCACCCCGATGCCAATAAACACCACTTTCATCTTCTTGTTCTGCCATCTTTTCTGCTGCTTCACCTGGTTGGCGGTCTTCTCAAAGGTTTTACTCTGGGGAAAAACACACACACACAAACAAAAGCGGTTACATTATGAGGTTGTGTAACTAAACTGCTTTTAAATGATAGTCTGATAGTCTTGAACAAATAAATACAAACATATGCCAAGATAGGATTTATTTGTCCAACGCCTACTAAGAAAACATATCTACACTCTTAGAAATGAGGGTTTCAAAACGGTTCTTCCTGAAAGGGCTACGGGTTCAATTAACAACCCATTCCTTTCAAAGAACCCTTTTTGGAAGAAATCGTTCTACAAGGATTGTTGAAAGCATTGGTGTTAAAAGATCCTTACCCTCAGTTATCTGTGTGATGACCCACATTTCCCATCATGCCCAGTGCTGGACGGAGTAGTTTGTTAAGTTAGCTGTTTTATGTTCCAAAATGCAAATGTTAGTTTTTGATAGTGTTTGTAATGTGTCTGTTCAGAACATGGTGGTTTATGTTCGTCTTGCAATTTTTGTGCTGGTTTATAGTTTTAACCATTAGTGAGGTGCTGTTACATTTCAAGACCAGAGCTTTATTTTAGCATTTGGTTTTAGAGTTCCTGTGTTCGACATTGAATGTCAAGAAGTGGTTAATGTTGCAGATCACGGTTTCCTGCTGCTCTGCCTGCCACAAAATGACTAACCACACTTATCAGACAGGAAAATACAATTGTAATACAAGTCTGTAATACAAGCCTGTTTCAAAAAAGGTCCTATTAACTTCTGAGGGTAATTAAAAGTCCTGGTCACTTTTAATTGAGGACGTACAATATGCATTTCATCTAGATGAAACTTTTGGAAGAACTCCCTGGTTTGATTTTTTTTAGCACCCTTAAAAAGGTGAAAAGTTTGTTGATAGAATGCCCAGAGAAGGTTCTTGGTGGAACTATTACACCATAGAAGGGTTCTCTGTAGAACCTCTGACAGGGGGTTCTGGGTGGAACCTTTATAAAATGGTTCTACCAGAACCTAAAAAGGGTTCTCCTATGGGGACAAGCTGAAGAACCCTATATGATTCTAGTAACAATGCATCACACGAGTACTATGGTCAGTCTGGGAGTCGACAAGGAGGTCACAACGTTCCCATAATGCACCGTTGGACTGTGTTACATCGCACTGTTGAGCGCTTGGATCCACTTTGTGAAACACGGATTGGCAAACTAGGAAAGCAGCTCTCAGCAGACCTCAGCAATTTGGAACCATGATAAAACTTAAAAGCTGCGCCGATCAATATTTTTACATTACTGGACTGAGAGCTGCTTTCCTCATTTGCCTGCTCGTGGTCCATTCTATCGCAAAGTGTGTCCAAGTGGTTCTTGACCAGCCGTCTGCCTGTTTGCTTTTTTAGTTCTCCGAGAACTGCTCATCCGGGTGACAACGGGGCAATGTGGGAACGATGTGACCAGCTTGTTGACCCCCGGACGGACATTCGCCTTGTGGCATGTCCTGGACTCATTCTCTCGTACCCAGGGAGACCAGCTCGCTTCATTCATCTTAGGAAACAATAGGAAATACCTCTCTAAAAATAGCACCATAAAACACAATCAGGATGTAAATTGTACATTTGTTTTCCTCTCCAGCTCCACCTAAGGTGTATTTATAGACATCAATTTGACATTTCCTAGTTTTAATCCCTAGACGCCTGTGGAAAGGGAGTCTATGTGCCATTTACTCCGGTCATTCACCTTATCCATGCAACCCAGAGACTTCCACAGAGACCTCTTAGTTAATATATAGTGTGGCGTGACGCTAAGCAGTGATGTTTTTCTCTCTTACCTTTTGCAGCAGCTCATCAGCCCTATCCTCCAGGTCTTCAAGTTTGCCAGATCTCTCCTCAGCCTTGTTCAGGTTGTCCAGCATGATGACCTTCACGTCCTCCACGTCCTCCTGGGTCTGCTGCAGGCGGTTCTTCCCATTCTCCTGTCCGGTCAACACACACAACATGGTTAAAGAGTGAGCCATAACGTGGATTAATCCAGTCATTTGGGACTTTTTGCAGGAATGTGTGTGTGTGTTAGTGAACTCTCCTATAGTGAAATGAAGACGGATAATGGTCGTTTCCTGTTGTAAACACCCAATGTCAGCCATTTGTTTCTCTGGAAAAATCTCCTTGTGCACAGGATGTGATGCATTTTGTGTTTTGGGATAAACAGAGCAAGTTAGTTGGAATGGGAAGTTAGCATGACCAGTCACACCCCGAAAAGTGCAGCCCAGAAATACCTAGCAACATGCACTCATCACTTTAAAACGGTTACTAGAGTAAAAATATGAGGATCGTATGGACGCTCACTTTAAGTGCCAAACCCAGAATACAAGGATTTGTTGAATTTGGCCGTAGCATTGGAAATCCCATGCTAGCAGTAACTTAAGTCTCAAGTCTCGCACTTCCAGTTTTTGAAGACATCTTGCATCTAGTTCCTGTTGACTTTGAATGCCCCCATTGTGTGTCGCTTTGGAATGGATGCAATTAAATGTTAATGTAGCCACGATATTTTAGTCCTCCCGAGCTTTAGACACGTTTTTCGGAATCAATTCCACCAATTGTATGTGCTAAGGCGAGTCTACTAGTCATCGGGAGTACTACTCAGGAAGAGAAATAGCTGTTCCTTGTCATCTGTGGCTCTGGAGGGCGCTTTGTCAAGCCTGAGAAAACGTCATGTGATGGATGGGATGGAGTTTATGTTTTGGGATAAACATCATCAGGGGTTGTTGTGATTTATCTCGGTTCAGGCTTGGAGACTACAAATCCTGAACAGTAGAGCTTCGTTACAAACTGGGGTCGTGACATTTTAAAAGATGTGGGCATTTAGAGTTTCATGAAAAATGCTGTTGGTTGCATTATGGGAAATGTAGGATCCAGTGTTTTTGGAGCTTGAGCCTTATTAGAGACTAAAAATCATGATACCTCTGCCCCTGCTGCTTTGATTCTAACCATCAGTTTTTTGTGAGTCCACCAAAGTTGTTCTTTAAGTTCTTCTGTACTTCCCCATAGAGAACAAGTGGTCAATAGCAGTGCTGATGGTTTAAGCGCTCCGATTGCTTTTTTTTGTGCTATAAGTGCTTTAGTTCAATAATTACTGTAAATAATGTTTAGCTCCTTTCCAAAATAAAATTATTAAGTCTGTAATTCCTTAATGTTTGTTTATTAGCAAAATGTTCAAAAAAGTCAGAGGAAAATCTTACAGCTTGTGGTCCAGACAGGCTGCCAACTGAAACAAATCAACCTACGTCTGCCTGATACAGATCAGACCCGCTTGCTGTTTCATAAACACTACAACAGTCCTGCAGTGAAGCAGAACAAGTCACCCAGCTGTGAGGGACATGTTTTTGCAAGTAGATTGAAGCAAGAGTACATTCGTTTGTGACTTTATAATCATTTTTGAAGCGTATGATGGAACGAAATGACGCATATAAATTACACAGCACGGAAACCTGAGCTCAAGTGAAAAGAGGAAATAAGTTACGAGACAAGGATAAAATTAAGTAAGACAGGTTCTCTCAGATCGTGAAGAATGTGGCAGCAGCAGCTGTTTACAGTACTTGTCTGCTCGGAGGGAAAAAAAAAAGCAGCACCCAGGGGCTGGGACAGTAAATGAGCAAAACAACGACAGAGGTAACTGCAGTTCGACAAGAACCCCGGGGCAGGATATTTAGACAGTAGTTTGACCTTAAAAGCAATTTGTTTTCCTGACAGGTTTCTCCTTCACTCTTGCCCCCTGAGCCGTGACAGGAAGCCACCACCTCAGAAGTTTGACAGGAACAGGAAACCGACAGATAGAACAAAACAAGTACTCAGCATCTTGATTTGCTTCATAATTCACTGGCACTTCCTATTAAAACGTACTGTACGTATACAAGTTCACAGGAGGCTAAGAAGAGAGTCAGCGTTGTATCGATGATGGGTGGGAACCGATTGACGGACCTAATTCTTGGCCCACCAAATAGTAGCTGAACAATAGTCTGGGTTTAAAATTCAGGCGACGGCGACGTCTTAACACAGGAAGTGCTGCCCATACCAGTTCCCCTCCTTGCGTCCTTCCTTCCTTCCCTCCCTCCTGCCTGCCTGCATTAATTACCTGGCAATATCCTGGGAACCACATGCACATTGTGTTCCAGCATGCCCATTATAGTGTAGCATGGTACTCCGGCCTGTTTGAACAGTGAAAACGACTTTAGCTAATAATAACAATAATCTTGTGTTTTTAATAACACTTAATAGAGTTCATTCATATTTAAGGAGAGCAATCATGAAGGTTATTGGGACGTAACCGAGACATCCATCATGTTTTTATTGGAGCTTTGTGAATGTATGCTTTATAATTGTCGTGTTTATTTTGAAGGTATTTCGACCTGACGCACAAACTCACGGGTTTCTAACTACATTTAAAAAAGAAAGAAAGAAAGAAAGAAATAACAGCTTTGCTAACTTCGGGATAATACATAAAAAAAAAAAAATATTCCGTCCCACACGCGGTTGACAGCGGCCACCGGCTCCCACTTGCGCCACCATTTGCCCACCTTATGGGACTTTGCCCGCAGATTATGAAGCGGGGCATGGTGCGCTTTAAAAAGCACTTCTGCCTAAACGAAGGCTGCCCTCTTTCCGTCTCACGGACGCTGTTTGCCATCACAACAAAGCAGCGGAGCCCGTCGCAGGAGAATAAATGACTTACCATGTCTGTCGCGTCTCGTGCCGCGCTTGTGTCGAAGCAGGGTCACCGGATCCGATGCATTTATAAGCGCGACTCAACGCAACTTTGGAAACAGGAAACACCGCAGTTCTGCAGTTGTAGAGCTGCGTCAGGGGTGGCCTGTGTGCAACGAAACAAACCGGTTGAACGTTTTTGCGGTTTTCGTTTTTTCTTTGTGCCCTTTCTTTTGCCGTCGCTTTCGCTTCTGCCGAGCCGCGCGCCCCTCCAGCTGTCTGGGCTGCTCGCGGACGCGACGCGTTCACGGTGTTCCCGGAAACTTTACGATTCAAGATCGATGCTCACGTGACCGCATTGCCAGCCTCGATAAACTCCGGACTTCCCCGGATTTGGCGGCGTTTGGACTTGTTGTTGGTATGAGGCTACAATGGCTGGGACTGGACACGATGCTTCGGATTTCCCCTCGGTTTGCCACAAAGGCGTATTCACAGTGGTGGAAAAATAACTATACATTTACTCAGGTGCTTTGCTTACAATCAAACTAGTGTAGCCTACCAGAGTGTTTCTATCTTGTGCTACTTCATACTTGTGCTCCACTACATTCGTTTGAAAGCTATAGTTACTGGTTACTCTGGAAATTAAGATGTTACATTCAAAGCTTACAATCATCTTATAAAACCTGAAGCATTACTCTACAGTAGCCTATACAAAGTTTAGTTCCATCTCCAATTAGAAACAGATTCAGTTGCATGCTTCTCCAAATTTGATATCAACCTAGTCCATGCAAGGTTTTTAAATCACACTACAAAACCTGTATGTTTTCTTTCTCTTAAAAATGTTACAAAAAATAGTCTCTTGTCACAGCCTAAACGGAGGACATATATTCATATTTAACAAAAATATGGCCCTGAGTCATATGTTATAGCTCTTATTGCTTATGTAGAAGCTTTAGTTGCACAGTTGAGAACTGGTATTCAGATTAAAACATATTCAGAAGGAGCGAGTGTGAGCTGTGGGATTAGGGAGAAGTGGAAAGTGAGTATGATATCATATCATGTGATTATTTAAGAATTTCAAATTTCCATGAAATGGCTCAACAAACACCTGAAATATTTAGGTGCTCAGAGGACCAAAATTAGGAATTGCTGTTTAGTTTTGATGTGTTGAAGTTTGCTAACTTTGTCTCAAATGTCTGTAAAAGAAGGCAAGTTCGACTTTTAGTAGGTTTTCCCGATGATTGGACTTTTTTTTTTAAATTGGAAAATGTACCTTTGATCTGGGCGGCAGTGGCTTGGTGGCAGAGCGGTCGCCTACCAATCGAAAGGTCAGCGGTTCGATCCCCCAGCCATACGTCAAAGTGTCCTTGAGCAAGATACTGAACCCCAAAATGCTCCCGAAGCTGCGCCTTCGGTTTGTAAATGTTCTCATATGTAAGTCATTTTGGATAAAAGCGTCTGCTAAATGACTAAATGTAAATCTGGATGAATTAGTTTCTCTTGTAAACCCATGCAAACTGGGCATAGTTGTATGGCATGCATGAAACAATGAAATTAGTTTCTAAACTCTCATTCGAGACATTTTGTATTCACAATCCCTGCAAATTTCAAGCTAGAAATCTAACAAGTCATAAAAAAATATAGGTTTGTATAAAAGTACAAAATAGTCTATATGATGGGGTAAGAACGACCGTTAAATAAGTCATTATGATGCTACAGGCTGTACCACTACTGTCATGCAATTGTATCGTGTCAACCTTTAACAAACTTAATGCAGTGAAAACAAAATGAGGCTATTTGTTATATTGCTTGGTCACATGGATAGCACAAAAGCTGTATCAGCATCCGTGGTTGATTATTACATGATGTGATATCATTTTTCCTGAGTTGGTCTCAAAAATGACCAGGGGCACCTGAATGCAGCAGGCACTGGGACTTTACAGTGACATTCCCTTATCTCCTTTATCCAGCAGGGAAACTAGTAAGACGGATCATAAACATACTCATATGCCTTTACCCCGTTTGTCGTCTGTTCAGTGACAGTCTGGCAGCAGCCCGACTCGTGCTCCCTTTAAATCTTTGTCATGACATACTGTAGAACATGGTGTGCTGTTTGGTCACTGATGGGTGTTGCCTACTTATGGGCTGTGCAAGATTTTAAGAAGCTGATTGCTGGTCCACCCTTGTGAGAAATACGTGTAATAATCGTAATATATCCCCACAGGGACTTACAGTGTGCCTGTGGCACTATAAAGTAAATGTATACTGACCATATTGCACTGTATGGTGCTTTGTTTCCTACTATAGAATTCTGTCAAATGTTTTTGACCAACAGATTTGATATCTCAACTCAGCTTTATTTATATAGCACCCTTCATTCAAACATGTAGCGCCAAAGGGCTTTACATAGCAAAAATAAAGCAACACACAAACGCAACATTTTGCGAGACTAAAATTTACAACAATAAAACAAGGTGTTAAAAAGTCAGTAGAATAAAACGAAGAATTATAAACACCAACGATAAAAATAACGTAAAAAACAACTTTACTTTACTAAGTCTTTTGCCATCCTAATATCCAGAGGCAGTGAGCTCCACAGTTGAGGGGCACTGGAGCAGAAGGCACTTTCACCGATACTTTTATGGGACACATAAGGAACATTTCAAAGAAAAGTGGTGGAGGACCGTAGTGATCTGGCTCTGATGTCGGGAGGAGCAAGCTCATTTAAAGCTTTATACACAAGTGAAATAACTTTGAATTCTAAAAGATACAGGTAGCCAGTGCAGTGGGGTGATGTGATCCATTTTCTTTGTTTTGGTTGAGAGTCTGGCCGCAGCGTCCCGAACTAGCTGTAGCTTTCAGTAAAAAGGGAATTAGAGGAGTCTATACGGCTATCAATAAAAGCGTGAGTGAGTGTTTGATAAAAGGTCTGACTTTGTCATATATTAATGACATGAAAAAAGGTGATGACCTTTTGAAAATAAGAAATAAAATTTAATTCAGAATCTAAAATCACTCCCAGGTTGGTGGTGTTGGATTTAACCTGTGGGCGATGAACGCGGAGCCCTGAGTGCAGCTTTTCTCCTGCTGCTTTTGTTCCTATTGAAAGAATCACAGTTTCCCCCCCCATGTAGCTTTAAATGGTTCTTACCCATCCATAGATTAATGTCAGAGAGACAGGTAATGAGAGCACGTATACTTGTAGAGTATCCTTTAACTTTTTTCATTAAAAACATGGTACAGTCTCAATGTGTGTCTCTCTCTGTGGGTTTTACCAGTTATTTATTAAAACGGCACTGAAGACTTCCCAGGCTCTTAATCACGGCTGCAGCTGTGTGTGCGTGTGTGTTTGTCCCTGCCGCACTTACGCTAAGGAAGATACACAACTCCAGTGTAGCTCAACTGCGTCACTCGCACGGGCAATTGAAATTCTTTCGATTCATTCAGCCACAGTTATATGCCGAGCAAAACACCATCAGACAGACCCCCTCGCTGCGTGTGCTTATGGAAAAGGTCCAAACACGAGTCCCTAAGTCTTGTTCATAACACCAGTTGGCACACTGCTGTACTGCTGTATACTGCTGCAGTACAGTGTGTGCAATCTGTATCAAAGGATGCAAAAAGAGGATGTAAACGAATAGAGGACCTTAAGATAATATAGTTCACAGAGTTGTGAAAGTAGAGAAATAGCAGAAAGAGGAAGTAGGGTAATTCACACATTTCTCCTTAAAACCATAAAGGGGTAAATCACCTTCTAGTTGTGAATTTTTATACAAGTTTAAAAAACCCCCAAGCTTCACTTAGTTGGCTGAATGAAAACATTGGCTTAGAAATATTAGCTGCAATAGTATTCAGCTCTCAAAGGCCCTACCTTATATCTGTAAACTAAATTATCACTCAGCTCTGAAATGGTTTCAATCGCTTTCTTTGTGCCCACACATTTTATAGATTATTTTGTGACATATTCTTTGAAGGTTAGACCTCCACTTGGGACCACTGGGATGCTGGGCAGCAGAATGGTAAGAGGACAGAGCCCCGCAGGGATATGAAACTAACCACAGAACTAGAATGGATTACATATTAAGTGTTGTGGGGAAATGGTGTGACCGTGATGTGTAATGATTTTTCCCCTGTAGATATTTGGCTGGAATTGTTTGTCATTGCTTTGAGTTAAAGCAGAAGCCTATGGATTCGATTTTTTTAAAAGAACTATATTATTAAAAATCAAGGCTATTTCCAGCCATTTCTCTCACAGAAACGGTGTGGACTGATCACTTATCTCCATTATAACATGACATTGTTTGTAATTCTGGGAAGTATGGTGATATGGCTCTTTAATAGTAAACACTAAAGAGAAGGGAGTTGGTCAATGTGAATAAAGCACATAATAATATAATGTTAGGCCTATAGTTTGTTATAGTATACTATAGTGTATTATAGTATACTATAACAAGTACATAATAGTATAGCAGTATAGTACATAATAGTATAGTAGTATAGTACAGTATTGTATTATAGTCTAGTACATACTTACTATACTAATGTATACTTTACCGTAGTATAGCATAGCTTCATATAGTGTACTCTAGTGTATTCTAGTGTATAGTAAAGTATAGTATAGTAGCATAGGGGTATACTATAATGTGTTTTGCCACAATACAGTATAGTATAGTATAGTATAGAATAATACTAAGAAAACTAAAGTACTGTAGTACTGTAGTGTTATGTAGTACAGAATAGTTGTATACTGTACATTATTATATCACTGTATACCATAGTATAGTATAGCATAGTTATATGGTCCACTATAGTAAATTACATAATACCATATTAGAGTAGTGTAGTAGTATACTATACTATATTGTACCATACTATACCATAAAATAGTAAAGCATAGTATGGTATAGCATAGTGAAGTATAGTATAGTGTAGCATCATATAGTATGATCTATAGTGATATGCTATATTAAGAAAATTAAAAATATCATTATTAGCACCATCAATCCAAATCAGTCAGCATTGACCTTGTTAACCTGCATCAGCCAGACATAATACCAGACATTCATTTTACTATGCATCAACAAAGTGAACATATTATCCCCATAATACATCTGGGATAGAGTATTTACCATTTTTCTGACTAAGGTAGCACGTGAGACTTTGTCTTCTGGGGTGAGAGACCCGGCCAACAAAAGGCTTCTTCCGGGACAGGCTGCACAAATACAAAGGCCACGTTCAGCGTGCTGACCACCCTCCCTTCGCATCATTGTCTAGTACTCGTCCACGGCTGGCAGACTCACATCCGCATGACTACAACAGTCTGAGTCCAGGCTGATTTCCCATCAGTGGATGCTTTTGTTTGTGTCACCACTTGGTGACACAAACAGCCCATTCACTCTGATGGGATACAGCGGCTCACTGGTGTTGAGTCAACGGGAGAAGCGAACCTGTTACAACCTGTTCAACAGTGTATCTGGAATTTTTTGTTTTGCCTTAGTAGTCCTGCAAGAGGTTGTTTAATATGTTTGGTGGGCATATTTCAGTTTTGTTTTTTTTTTGATCTGTAAACATACTGAAAAAAATACATTAAAGGGATAGTTCACCTTAATCCATTTGTTGCCTTCATGTGGAGGCACTGAAGTCAGGGCATTTTTAAGATAAAAAATGTAGTAGTTGATAAAAGCCCAACAACAGATATGTCAGTCTATCTACCCTTATTTGAAAACAGATGTGTGCACAGTGAAGGCATCCTGGCAACTAGCCTCACCAGCTGGGCCTGATTTGTAGTATACCCCCTTTTTTTATCTGACTGTTTTCTTCACAGTACTAACACTAATAGGATCCACTTTTGTTTCAATGCTTGGAAAGTTGAATGTCCCTTTCAGTAAGGTGATTACAGTATTTCAGATAGTAAAGCCTGTGAAGGAACGGAACAGAAACCAAAAGTGTGAGAAAATGTGCCATGATGAACCGCATGGTTTCACCAAGAGCTGATCTCAACCACTGGATAAGCCGTGGGGTATTCCCCTCAGATCCACTTCCTCAAGTCTCAGATATGTCAGACTCTCTGTCTCCATCTTGTGTCAGTTCAATAAAAAGCACAGGGGTTAATGTAAAACCTGTCCCAATTATTATGTACCAGGGCATTAAAACCAGTAAATAACATAAGTTATGACAAAAAGGACCCTCAAACAGTTAATGAAAATGGAAAAATCCTTTAACAGCTAGAGCCTGCATGAACAGAAGATGACATTGGCCTCGCACAGCATGGATTAGCTCAGTGTGAGGGTGTGAAAGGCCAATGAGATTAGGACTACTGTGCCACAGAACTATGAAAAAAAACAAACAGATTTGGATGATCTGTTTGTACAGAAACCACGTACAGCTTTCATTCATCCAAGTACATGAATAAAGCATTGAATAAGTAGCCTCTAAAGAACAGATACTTGACACATTGGTTAAATTCTGTTGCGAATAATCCGAAAGCTAAACTGGTACTGTAACGGCAGAGAGAGGTGCTCCAGACTTGTATTCTGCAAAATGAGTAGGTGTTTTGGAAGGACATTTTCCAGTGGCAAGCTCTGACTGTGAGGGGCTATTGGTTGACACGGACCCAGCGGGGGGGGGGCCATGGAGGGACTGTAAACGATCTCCCTGCTGGTTGGCCGGGATCCCTGCTGATCCCTCGAACACTAGACGTGTGCGAACAGACATGGGCCTGAAAACTGACCTCTAGCAGCCGATCCTGGTGGTGTGTTTATTGAAAAAGCCATAACGTTAAAGGGCCTCCCAGCGCTGTGCGACCTCTCTTGCTCCTCAGCACCTTTCTCAGCAGCAGGGGACACTGAGCTGAGCTGAAGAAGTCACAAATTTCAATATGTCTGCTGTATAGTGTGGTGTTCCAAAATACTCCCAACTTCCTCGCAGCTCAGGTGGAAGGTGTATTTTTATAGTGTTTTTTAGTGTGCTGCTTTTACTTAAGTAAATGATCTGAATACGTATTCCACAGCAGTAACATTAGTTACATTTTTAAAAGATTCAATCTGGTTTCTGTCAGCTGTGCAGCACTTAAATAGCCCTTTGCAGGGGTGTAAATGGCATCTTATTGAATTCTGCTCCTGATCCTTAGCATAGCTTTTGGTACTGCACCAGAGCATCCTTATCGAGCATCCATATCGCCAAGTTGAGGTAGAGTGTTGGTCTCTTTTAGGAACTGCACTAGACTATTTCTTCCCTTAGTCTGTGCGGAGGTGGAAATCACAAATCACGATGCTGATTCGAATCGTTTTGTTCAGTTCAGTTCAAAGGCTTCGTAGTCCCTCACTGTGTAGTTCGTTCGCTTTTCCCCACCATCAAGGACCACAGTGGAAATGAGCATAGCTTTCTTGTGTTATCCTTCTGAAAAATGCTACAAGGAGCCCATTTCCTGTATTTATTTTTTTAGATCGTCAAATAAAATCAATCAATCAATCAATCTTGCTAGGCTTAGCGGTCACATCACCATTCAGAGGCACTTCAGTAGGCTACGCAGGCCCACGTCAGCCAGGGAACTATTCTCGTTTGTCAGTGAAAATGAATGGCCCGTCTGTGCCATGGCGGAAGGTGCCAATGGTCAACGGTGTCAGTGTGGTAGGCATGTGGAACACACTGTTTGGGGACATTCGGGAAACGTTCGGCCTTTGCCATGCCAAGCCGATGGCAAAACGTTTCCCAAGTGGCAGAAAGTTTCCCATTTGGCACAAGCATTGGGCTATAACCTGACAAACAGGAACACCGGTCAAAACGTTTGAAAAATCATAGCTCGGAAACCGACGGTACGATAAGGACGCGTTTTCCAAATAGAATCGATTAATCGATCCGGCGGGGGGTTCCCGATTTTTTGCGCCCCTTCTTAGGGCCAATTAACCAAAAGAGAATCTGAACTGGTGAATGGGTAGGCAGGCCCATTCCAAACGTCAGTGCGTTCAGATGCACTTCAGCATGTACGTCGAAAAGGGACACATCACTGGTCATATGGCCGAGATTCTCAGCGCTCGTTTTCACATTGTCTTCAGTTCACTGGTATGTCCAGTCTGTTTGTGGTCCAAGCTGTTGCGTAGTTCAGTACAAAACTAGCTCAGCAGCCTGTTATCTGGGACAGAGTTATCAGATTCTGATTGTTTCCGTGGCTTTCAGGGTCTTTTAATGAGCTTTTAACGGAAAAAGTAACGTAGTTGGAAGACGCCAAGTGTGTGGATAGAGCTCTCTTCTTCTTCTTCTTCTTGACAACATGTGGAGCACCAGTGGTGTGTGTGCTTTACTTCCACGTCCCACGAGACCATAAACAAAACAGCAAGGAGAGTATAATCATTTGCAGCTTTATGCTGAAAGTGTTTTTTTTTGAAAGCCTGTAATGGAACAAAAATGTTAACTAAACTAAAAGTAAGTGAAAGTTGGACACTGGCTGAGGCTGAGATGAAGCTTAAATGAGAAGAGGACGATGTTATGACAAAGGGGCAAAGGATTGACAACCCTGGCGAAGGACATTCAGAGACCGGTTTGGCCTCAGAGTAGTTAGTAGGCCGACAGGTTTCTCCTTTACCATAGCCCTCGGAGCCATGAGAGGAAGCCACTGTGTCAGATGTTGCCAGGAACAAGAAATCCACAGATGGAACAAAACAAGTACACGCTCAGCATCCTGATGCGGCTCACAATAGCAGCAGTCGACTAGTAACAACTGGTAGAGTTAATTCCGAGTGGGTTTCCTATTTTAAGACCATGCATCATGGTTAGCGGGTTGGAACCCGTTCTGTTGATGACCGCCTGTAAAGCCAAAAAAGCATTCTGCATGATTTGGATAAGAGACTAAACAAATTGGCTTCATCTTGAAAATATAAGAAATATAACAGAGGACAGGGCAGAGACATGTCTTTGTATTCATTTTGCTTAATTTAATATTTCTATTATATTTAATGCATATTTGCCTCTCCCTCCTGTCCTAGCACCACGGAAGTTTAAATCTCATCCTGGTCAGACTCACTTCATCACACTAAATTACTTCACATCGACCCTGTGCAGAGATTCTCCGTACTTTTATTTGCTGTGTGTTCGAAATGTTCATTGCACAATGCGGCAATCTGAATCCATTGTTGGAGGGCGTCCTCTCCGGGGGGCCCCAGTGCTACCGCACTACCTGCACTGAGTGAACCACAGTGAACACGCTACAGCAGCCAAACATCAGCATGGTGGCAGTGTCATTGTGGACAGGGTGACGTTAGCGTTTAGCCTCACAGAGCTGACAGCGCAGCCGTAGACACGTCTTGTTTGTTTGTAGCTTTCCTTCACCATGAGCTCGCCTCCTTTCACTTCTACAACGGTTTGGTATTGCCCTTTGTGTCTGTTTTTAATGTGTATACAGGGCTCCCTAAAAAAAAAAGCAGCGTCGATACTGAGCGAACTGCCCAAATGAAATCAAGCAAATTAAGTTGAAATTCACAGGTTCCAACGCATTCACTGCATTCCCAGAAAGTTCACAATCACAGCCGTTTGTAACCATCCTACGTTTGACAGACGTGTTTTTTTTGGTTCGTTTTTTTTTTTTTTTTTTTAAACCAGGCAGGTAGGGTCTAATGACAGATGTTTCAAGTTGCATCATGGGAAGTGTAGGATGCAGTGTTGTTTGGACATTGACCCATATTAGGGACTAAAAGTCAGGATATCTCGGCCTCTTCTGCTCTGATTTGTCCTTCTCTTGCAACTCCTCCAACTTCATAGAGTGCAATACCTAATCACTGGAGTGGCCATTTAAGAACATTACTGCTGAATCCACCCTGTCCTTCCATAAACATATTTGGCTGCAGTTGTTTGTTTCTTCAAAGCTAAACGTCCTTTTCGGTGAGGTGTTTGCAACATTTTGCATTCACCGTGACAGCAGTGGAAGCAAAGTTTTCAACTAGTAGCTTAGAATCAATAAGTTACCAGGTGTTACCGAGTCAAATTCTATATGTGCCTTTTTGCTATTGCTTAGTTGTGTTCGTACTAAACCTGTGAATAAACTGAAAAGCAATTACACGTGGGAGAAAGTGTTGCCGTTCACAGTTTCACTAAGAGCTGAGAACTATAAAGAGGCACCGCCCCTGACCTACTTCCTCAAGCCGGACTGTGTCGCCATCTCGTGGCACGTCAACAAACAGCTAATGAGGGAACACCATCACCACAGAGTAGAAGTTAGTACTATTTATTTCATATTAGACCATTAAAACCATTAAATACCATGAGTCATCAGAATAGGTCCCTTGGGAATTCTGCTTATCAAACAGTCAGGTCAGCAGAGCAGGTTTCTGGTATTTTGAGGAATGTGGGATTCTAAATGGCAAGAGTTAAAGACACTGCAGCTGGAGCCTGTATGAACAGAAATGTGATCTCACAGCATTAATTAGGCCAGTATGAGTGTGTGAACAGGCAGACATTAGGACTGCTGCACCCCAAAGCCATGTATAATAATAATAATTCTTATAATTTAAAAAAAAAACAACCCACAATGGAAAATGGGTTCCAACACAGCCTACTTCTTATACCTACAGTACTTCTAGAAATTTATTAACAGCAGAGTAATTTAACTGTAACATTTTTTTATGATTAATCAGTCTGGATACTTTGTTTATACAGAAATCACATACAGCTTTCATGGATTCATTTAGATTTTTTAAAAAATAGGGAAAAAAGAAAGAACACGAATGATGTAAGGCATTAAATAAATATCCTCTAAAAGAACAGATACTTTCATTAACACGTTTGTCAAAGTGACTATTTACAGTTCGTAATGGGCACAGGTTTGACCTTTGTGTAGCTAAACTGGTACTGTAACAGCAGAGAGAGTTGGGGGGGGCGAGACGCACAAGATCTTTGCTCCAGACTTGTATTCGGGAAAAATGACTAAATGTTTTGGAATCAAACCTTCTAATTGCCATCTGTGACTGTGAGGGCCGACTGGGTGTCGTGGACCCAGCAGGGGCCGTAAATGCTGGTTGGCTGGGACAGCCGGATCCACCGAACACTAGAAGCGCGGGAACGGACCTTAAACAGCTGACCCTGGTGGTTTGTGTCTTGAATCAAAAGTAGGTAAAACACAGTGAGGGGGGGAATAAAAAATAATAATAAATTCGGTTAAAAAGGCCGACGATACTGCACAGCACAAATGTACAAAACTATAAGTCTGTTGCTCTAAGGTCCAAACATTTCGGTTGAGTAGAAAAACCGCGTCGGTGCAAACGCTGTGTCGCTTTCAAACTTCAGGTCCCAGCTCCCCGAAACTCAACGCACTTCAAATATTTCACAGTGACATGATTTCTGTCCTACAACACAGTTTTGTGTGCATAACAACTGTTTCTGTAACTCCGAGGGTGCGCCGTTGTGCGCGAGCGCAGACCTCTCCTCAAACACGAGCCCTCAACACCGGTAAGGAGCCGAGGACAATATCTTCAAAAGAACTGAGGCAGCGCACAGTGTATACATTCAATAAAGTAGCTAAAGATTTCTAAAGAGAATTTCAATGGATTGATGCCTTTTTCTAGATTGTCTGACTGAAATAGAAACTGGAAGCACGTAAGCAATAAGCCCTTGAGCGGTAACATACATATCCAATACGCAATTCAGCCTTTCGTTAACTATATTTGGGACCTACACTTGTTACAGATTTGTGTTTGGTGTATTTATCCAATGTCAGCAAAAAAACAAAACAAAAAAAACTCAAAAAATGTAGCCTGATTATTTTTTAGAAAGTGCCCGTTTCCTCTTGTAAACTATCGAAACTGTCCTTTGTAAGAAAAAGGTGCACATAAGTCAGAACATTCAAGGCAAACATGAAGTCTTTAAGAGACCGGAGGAATCCACATTCATTATTTCCATTTACGAACAACAAAGGGACTTCCTCTTTGCCGGAATGAAATAACCGCTGGTGGTGAAACAGTTAGACCAAAGAGAGCTGACCGTGGTATTATGAAGCGTCCTCTGAGACCCGCGACAGTTTTTGTTGTTGTTGCTGCTGTCAGGTGAGGACCTCAGACCTTCCAGAGACTTTTGTTTAATTTCTCACAAATTAAAAAAAACAAAAGAAAAAAACCCCAAAAAGGCTATGCTGAAATTGTGTTTGGGAAAGGGTTTCAAAAGCTTATGTCATTAAAAGTTCCTGAAATGAAGTTCTTGAATTCCAATATACCAGCAGAAACTCACTCAGAAGTAACAAAGGTTTCACAAGACAGCAGTGATTTTCTTGAGTCTATGTATTACTTTGTATACTGTGCCACAGGAGTGGGTTTATGATTAATTATGTCTATTTGTACATTATTTGTGTGTGTGTGTGTGTGTTTATGGCTTGGGGGTGGGAGGGACTAGAGGAGGCGTGGAGGAACTGACAGGGATGACCCCGGTGGCCAGCAGGATGATGATGAGGACAATGATGAGGACGACCACCACGATGAGCACGATCAGCTTGACGTTCTTCCACCAGTAGGAGCGAGCCACTTTGTGAGACGTCTGCTTGAAGTGCTGAGCCTGAGCAGGGAGGGGAGACGAGACAGAAGCAACAGCATCGTGCCTTTTCAGCAAAGTGGTCCAACTTTTTACCATCTCAATCGCAACGACCTAATAATGGGTACGTTTGGGGGGTGTTAGTCTCTGCTACCGACACCTCATCCTAATGTTACCTGGATAACGACTCTCTTGCTCATGCCTGGTATTGTGCATGCAGGTTCACTGGCACAGCTAAATGGAATGGAGCCATTAGTAATGTTATTAGATACAGCTGTGCATTTGACAGCTATGGCAAGTCAAAATGTCTGCTGTGAGAAAGGCCAGATGTGTGAGACAGTTTTGTACAGGTGTTCCAGATGATGACGTTACTGTGATACTTCCATGTATATACTGAGACAGTACAGAAACACAACATTTTATATTATATATATATATATATGGCTGCATCTCCATTTCTCCAACTACGGGCCAGGCGACGGGTCAAACAGAAAATGTGCGCTGCATTAATCACGCGTTAATAAAATTAGGGCTGTTTAAATGGATTTGCGTTACTTTTGACAGCCCTAATTAACTAGAACTCGATGCTGCGTACTTTCACAGAAAGCGGTCACTTCATTCCCTATAATGAGCAGTAGGCATTTTTCATGGCACACACTTTGACAGGTCATTGCAGAAAAGGCACACGTGCAGTTAATGACATTTAACGTTGCCCGTTTCAGGGTCCTGGCTTTGTGAATGACGGCTCATTCATACGGCTTCCTGGGACACATCACTCGGACGGAGCCAACGTCAATGTCATCAGCTCTAGCTTTCGCTTTTCCTGCTCTGACGAAAATCAAAAAGTCGACCGTGAAGGAGGTCAATCCAGCCTGTGCAGCGAGGCTTAATCACCTAACGCGGTGCAGCAGGAAGGATGCCCTGCTAAAAAGTCCTTAAAGTTTAGGTCAGCACAAGTAAAAGGCCACGCTAGTTTGTATCTTGAATATGAGACGGCCTCTGCTGACTGGCTATACTGTTACCAGCCTCTTTATTGACACCATGTGGGTGCACATGAGTCCACATCTAAACCCGCTTTCACACAAAGTTAAAGGACGAACTCCTGTGCTAAGACTGACCCCTGCTTGCAGGTCCTCGGACTTGTCCATGAGGTCATCCAGTCTCTCTCCCCGGGCCAGGATCCGGTCCACATTCTGCGTCATGATGTTTTTCACCCCATCTACCTGTTCCTTCAGGACCTGCACCTTGTCCTGTGGCTCCGGCTCTGCCCGCTCCTGGGATTGGCCAGAAAGAGGTCGTTTGAGAGAAAAAAAAAAAGCATAACCCACACCAGCTGCCTGACCATCTCCAAACTTCATCTTGTAGTTTGTTTTTTGGCAAGAGAAAGCCTGCGTTACACACTACAGGTGTTGCGTTTGAAAGTTGCATCGTGGGAAATGTGGGATCCAGTGTTTTTGGAACTTCACCTCATACCTGAGATCGACAGACAGGATATCTTGGGCTCGAATGATTTGTGTCTCACAGACAGACAGACTTTATGAGTCCCCCAACTTTATGGAAGTGCAATGGGGAGCCCCATTAAGGCTCGGCATCGCCTGGCCTCTGCAAATGTGTCTTTCTGAACTCTGAATTCACAATAAGTATCATCTTGTGACTGTTGAGTTTTGTTCATGCGTTACATTGGATGATAAGGGTGTTGAGAGCAAGTGCCCAAGTCATTCCGTGTTTTTATATCATTTGTTTCTGTTCTTCTGACATGTTTTTACCATAAGGCCTTTGACGGGTTTCCTTCTGTCCCCCAGTGGCTGGATTCATCTGTCTGACACCAGCGCTGGTCAGTACAGCACCGGAATCTAAATGACAATCCAATCATTCGCTACCAGGCTCGTATTTTCAGACAACAAAGACGCGTGACAGCTGGTGGTGGCGCCGGCGCCGAGAGGCCCTTCAGTCCCTCGGTGGCTGCTGCACGCGACAGCTCGGCCCTGCTGGCTGTCTAACGGACGCTTTTGCGCGTCCGGGAACGCCTGCCACAGCGCACATGCATTCAACAGGAAGACAAGCTGCGATCTTTAACAGTCGCATGTGTGATTTCAAAAATGTGATATGCAGTGTGGTGTGTGTGTGCTCCATGTCCCACGAGCCGGCGCCGGACGGTAAACAAAACGGTCTCTAGGAAACAGCAGGAGCAGGTTTTGCTGCCTCATCTGCGGTCTACCTTCCTTCCTGTCACCCTCCCCTGCCTTCTTTCTCTATTCCTTTATTCCAGCGCTGGTGGCTTGGTGAGGCCCACTGAATGGCTGACAGGTATCAAGTATCAGCATTACAAGAAAGAGGGAGACCGAAACATGCCCAGTACAGGACGGCTACGTTAAGTATCCTATTCAAATATTTGAACGGTTGTAAACCATGTAGAGGAATTCACCCAAAAAAACAAAACAAAACAAAAGGGTTCCTCAGCTGTGCACGGAAAGCGACTTCAGTCTTCCAGTAAAACTTGACAACTCAATCAAAAGGCTGACATGAAAAGGCACCTTGCAGATCCCAAGCCCATGCGTAAGGAATAAGGATGACACACAAGGACGTGCTCTCTAAAATGTGTGTCGGAGGTGAATCAAATCTTTCCTGTTAAGGTGTTTGACCGCAGCAGGAAGGCGTGGATTTCATTTGTCTTGGTAGGCCACATGAAATCCTCACCGCTCCTGTTCTGATCTAGTCAAATGTGAAATAACCCTAATCTACGAGTGCACACGACGAGATTTGAATCCACGTGCAGACGCTGGACGGGCCGCGAGACTTTCCTTCTATCAAAAGCACCCTAATGAAGGCCGACGTGAAACGGACACAAATGAAATGCTCGCCGTCTGGGCTCGCCCCCTCGGCACAGCTGAGTCAGTATCGCTAAGGGTCCAAAGGTTTGCCTGGATCTCCGAAGAAAGGGAAGGCAATGTTTTTAAACCACACAAGTCACAGTTTGTCACTTTTTCGAAGAGGAAGCAACAGTTTCACATCAACGGCCTCCCAACAGATTCTCATTAGACCCCATGGACCGTCGCAGGACAAGCCTTTGCTACTGATGTAGATAGTGTTAGATAGGAGGTGAAAAACTAATCACACAGCTGTTACTGGACAGTGGGGAGAGAACACGGAAGGAAAGACACAAAGAATATAGGCATGTACTATCGCTCTTGCAATTTCGCAAGATGTCATGAATAAAATAACAGTTACTATTAATAACACTCAAGTATCCTTGAAGATCCTGGGACTTCCTGGGAGACTTTAATAAGGACCTTGAGCCCTGGTAGGTGAAGTTACGTCAGAAATGTTCAGCCAAATTTGACAGAGTTAGCAATTTCAAACTGGTATGACAGGTACAATACCAAGTACAGTGCATTTTTAGAGGCCTCTATTAAATCCGGAACAATATAGGAGCGAAGCAAGACTTCATTCAAAAACGTGACTATTTTAACAACTGCTTCTCATGGCTCTGTTAATACAAAATGTTCGCCCCCGTCTGTGCCTCTGGTGTGTTAGCAAAGCAGTGAGCTCAAGCAGTAAAAGTTGAGTTTTTAAGAAAGTGTTGCACGCAGGATAATATTAATAAGACAATTAAGAAATGCCACGAGCCATACTAGGCCGGGTTTTTTTTTTTTTTTTATCTCTGTCAGCAGGCAAGGGAAGCGAACACTAAAGCGACACATCTCTCAGTGGAGTTTGGCTTCGGGTGCCGGGAGCAACAGCCAGAGACGGGTCGTGCTTGTCAAATAAATGCGGAAAACGGACGTTTTTATCAGTTGGTGGCTGAAATAAAAGCCTCGCAGCACAAACGTAGCGGATGAAGTGTCTGACTTGGCTTAAGGGGGGAAAAAAAGAATTAGCTTAACTCCGCGAGAAACAGCATTTCCACCTCAGGTTTCGGCTGCGGGTGCAATTAGGCCATTTTGTTAGCAAACTCTGGGACTTCCTATCTCAACAGCGAGAAGTTAAACGGCCCACTGTAACACTTCTGTCGGTCTTGGTTTTCAGTTTGAACCCAAATGCCGACGTATTGTACCCGGAAACACACCTGTGGCGCGTCGTGACCGACGTTAGACACGGTGACGGCGGGGAGGCTTTCTGAACGACAAACACACAGGCTTAACCTACCGGATCGATGTCCATCTCGTTGGAAACGACGCCCTTTGACCGCAAACCCGAGGGCTCGACTTTATACGAAGTTGACGCAGTTATTTAAAACCTTTCTAAAACCCTCTAAAGGAGCGCAGAGTCTGATGCGAGGACGTTTCTTCTTCAGTTTAACTTCCTGGTTGTTGTTTGTTTCCCCCCTTCAAACTGAATTCCTTCGCTTCGAGTGTCAAGTGGAAACACAATACAGCCACAATGTCCCGGACAGATTGTTTTAAAATAAAACTTTTTTTTATTTTTTTTAGGAACGCATCGGCGTTAAGTCAGTGGTTGGCATAACTACCCAAGTTAAAAGTGAAAATTAAAACCCTTTTGATGAGCAGTTTTGTTCGGAGCCCGGCCGCAATATTTAACATATACTGAAAACTACAATGAGAAAATACATTCTAACAAATTATATTGGCCCCACATTTGTATGTAGCCTACAGTATAATGAAAGAGCTGGAACATACTGTGGATTGAGCAAAGAATGTTTATTTTATGCACTTCATTATTTATATTATTCGTTCATGTATTTTGTTAGCGCGCCCCCTGACAATCACGTGCTTTTGTTTTGAAGGCTCCTTCCATTCACTTCCTTTTATCGCTGTGGAAAACAACAGCGTGATGCGGCCAGAGGTGGCTCTTTGATGCGGCTCTCCCGAGTTTAGCCTCAGGATGACGTCACACCGAGGCGTTCCCGACATATGTTGGCTGTGCCTAATTACCGAATCACTGAGACAAAGCTATCAAACAACTTCATAGCCTTTTTGTATCCTTCTCGGCTGAACTAAGAGCTCTGGGCCGTGTGCCAGGTGTTAGGTCATCTTTTGTGTTTATGGTCAAACAAAAAAGGACTAAGCAACACGTGCAAAGGTGTGCTAGGGAAGGCGGGCCAACATTATCCTAACTTACAGTGAGCCCAAATCAAGCACAGACCTACAAGGAAGAACTGAGAGTGTTGGAAGACAAACTTATTTCTAAATCCACAGCAGTGAATGGAGTTTCTAAATCAATCCGTGAGGGTGAAATGTGACTCTGCCAGACACCACTGAGCTGTTGGGACTTTGGTGTCTTTCTCTGCTGTCTGGGTGGCCCCTCGACGTACAGATGTCACACTGAGTCCCACCCAGCAAACAGCACCGGCCCTGACCAACCGGTTTCACCTCTATCCAGGAAGGCGGTGGTGAGGCATAACTGCTGCTCATGAGCTGCTGTCATGTGAGAGCACGGCTGCAGACTGCGCTGAAATCACAGGCAGCTAAATAAATAAAATAAAATCCAAGCCATTATGTCCATTTCTTAGCACACCTGCTATTGCCTGCCAGGCAATAGCAGGTGTGCTAAGAATACTGTCAATTGCTTTCTTGGAAATTACAAATTGTGGGGAGAAAAAGGCGTAATGTTTTGAGATGAATCTTTACAACATGCTTTAGAAAAAAAGGGCTTTTATTTGTTTTGACAATATACATTTTTTGTGTGTGGTGGTTGAGCAGTTAAATAATGTACACACGGGATAAGCATCAATGTGCAGAATGAAAGGATATGCAAATGTAATGCCTTTCGAGAAATAAAGGCAGATTTGACTTCTGAATAGTTCCTGATTACATATTGAATTTGCTAGAAAATGAATAAAAACATCTAAAACAAGAGTGTCGCAGAGAAACATCAGCTATTTTACAAAGAGATGAAGAAGTAGGAAATAGCATAATAGAATAGCATCAAGCATCCCATCGTTCACTTCTCCTCAGTGGCCTTGTCTGATGATGATATCGGACATGTCATCGACCTTCACCAGCTCCAAATTCTGTTAAAAACAAAACATATTCCACATCGCACACTACAATAAATACTTTTCAATAGGTGGACACATATCTAAACAAGAATATTCTAGTAACTCCCAATGTTTGTAAGATGCAGTGAAACTCCAGGGTGAATAAAACACGTTCGGTTTGTACACATCTTCCCACTTCAAAAGCCCCTCTTTCTTTCTTTCTACATTCATAGTTCTAGGTATTTGATGTTATGTCCACAGGAAAAAAAAAGCACAAATTGAAGGTGAAGAACCTGACTATGCACAGCAGAATACATTACAGTAATGGATTAATCATACACAATTATTTTCATATGAAACAGCTTCGAGTGTATTATTATTATTACTTAAAGCATGATCAAAGGAAAAAAGGGTGGCCTTTTTTTTTTTAAATTGTTTGGTTTGCTTCACCAAGCAAGGGTTGCTAAGGATACCTGCAGTTTAAGGTACTTTGCAGAATTCTTTAGAACAGTGCTTCATCTGTTGACTGGATCTGTTTCTGCTGTACTGACATACAACTTTAAAGCACACCTACCAGCAAAATCATAAATGACTATTTCTGGTGGACCTAATGTTGCTTTAGGGTGACACATGTATGTATATGAAGCCCAGGTTAGATCTTATTTTCATATGAAGTTTGTTTAACATAGAGAAATAGCAAGACAAAAACGTAAATTACACCAATAGCGTGACATTTGAGAAAACAGGAATATCATTCACTGTCTAGTAGCGAGTTTGATGAGAACATTGATACCGCTCGCGGAACATGAAGCTACAGCCAGTCAGCTTAGCACAAAAAAAGGCTAAAAAGGCTACAAAATCCACATAACAGCACCTCTAAAGCTCACTAATTAACACGTTCCAAAACTGAAGTGTAAAAACAAGTTGCAATTTTTTGGGCAGGGTTATGTGCCAGGATATTTCTTGGCTGGGAGCAGGTGCCAGGCAACCAGCGGCGACTCCACAAAGTTACTGATCTTAGTCAAAACATAGACTGGTGCTTAACTCCCCCCACAAAATGGTGAACTGGCAGATTATTTTACCTTTGGACAGTCAGGCTAGCTGTTTCCAGTCTTTGTGCTAAGCTAAGCTAATTGGCTGCTGACCGTAGCTTTATATTTAACACATATGAGAGTGGAATTGATCTTCTCATCTAACTCCTGGCAAGAAAGTGAATAACCGTATTTCCAAAATGACAAACTATTGCTTTTAATTTTAAAAATGTGATATGTATTTAGGATTCTCCTCCACTATCCCTGGACTTTGACCAACAGAACAATGCTGTTTCAGTTGCTTAAATATATGTAAGAAAAAGGGAATGCCCCCCCCCACCCAAATAAAAACCCCAGCCAAAATGTTTAAAATAAACAACACACCTTTTCATTGGCAAGATGAAGCAGAGCGACAAACGCCAGAGGGACTGACAGGTTCTGAGCCATCGTGTTTGGCAATCTGGACCACCACAAAGACAGATAGAAAAGAGAAAGAGAGAGAAAGACATACACAATAAATGTTACATCCATGAGTCAAGCTGTTCAAACCTAGTGCCTTTAAGGAAGTTGTAGTTTTTAGCTCTGCTGCTAGCTGGGTCACAGTAGGGTTCAAATGATGCATATTTGCTGGCTAAAGAACTGGCAAAAGAATATTCACCCACACAAGTGTTTTGGTTCACACATCACAAACCACAGGGTCACTACATGAATTGCCAGCTCAAAATAACACTAATTATTCCTCATTAGTGCTGCGCGGCATGGCAGGCGTGGTAGGAGGTCTGCTGGTACCTTTGAAGCAGCATCTTCGTGGTCTGACTGAAGACTTTCTCCCCACACACCTCTGGTTTCTCCACAGTCGCCACCTCCTGTTGGGAATATTAGGGCACAACTGGTAAATAGACTTGCACAAACAGAAGCACACAGATATACACAGCTGAATCTCTGCACGTCTACTCTACCCACCAAATGTGAGAAACGACTGAAGACTAGAGTTTCAAAATCTAAAACTGATGAATTTACCATCTTATATAAAAAGTGGACAAACTGGTATCCTGTCAGTGTGATTTACCTCTGGGGGGTTTTCTGGGCTTTCGGTCAGAAGAGTCCACATGTTGTTTTTGAGTCTCTTCATGTCCATTTTCTTTGCGGTCTTAGCATAGTTGATCTCAATCTTGTTGACCTTTCAGGGACAAGCAATAATGTAAGTACAAGTATGTAAAACTGAAAAGCAAAAAAACCCCACAAACTTATTTACACAATTATGATCAGTCTTATTAAAGATGAGTATAATATGTTGTGCAACATGTTCCCACAGCCTTCAGGCTCCCTAAGTGTTTTGTTACATTCAGAGTTACTCACTGTTGTTTATGTCAGGTACTAGAACTCAACTGTTTTAGTTGCAGCCACTATTGTGCAAAGTTGCCTCATGTATCTTGACAATATTACTATAGAAGCCTTTGAGCAGAGAAATGCTACCTCTAAAAAGCCAAGACCAACACACAGTACGATCTGCACTAAAACCTTGTGTTACTCACCCTGTGTGGTTCAGGTACCAGATCGTCCTCCCCGTAGGTCGAGATGTCCTCTAGATCTTGCGAGGGCGGCGGTATGCTGTCACCTGAAGGCTGTGTATCATCTGAACCGGCAAACCCTTCGACATCATCATCACTGTCGCCGCCCTGAAGAGGACGACGGGCAAAGAGAGGCAAAAAGGACGAACGTTTGAGATGCGGTTCAAAATCAGTTTTTGTAATTAGTGACGAAAATCCTCTGTCGCTGGTTCGTCAGGAGGTTAGAAGTCCTCACATTCAGTGGATTCTACAGTACAGTATTTGGTTCAGAGGTAGTAGTTCAGCCTGATTACAATGGAACCATCTGAGTGTGGGACAGGGGCCGACAGATCACTGTAAAGTGCCATAAGGCCTTAGATGCTCCCTGGTCACCCACTCCCAGTCCCTCTGGTGGGGCGTGCCATATCACACTGTTTATGGTAATACCAGTACAAATCTTTACGTGATAAAAATGTGTCATATCATGATATTTTTATAATATTGCGGTGTATTGTATTTACGCCAAGATTATGTACAGCAGCAACAAACGTGGCTGAAAGTGACAGTAACGCTGCTGCTGGCTTCGGCGTAGAAGCGGTTTAATGTTACATTAAGCTTTGGAGAAAAAGAGCAAGCGGTGCTACATTACTCGAGGGCCACCTACACCATCACCTGATAACTAATTGACCATGAGACAAGATGGGAGAGGATGGGATTCAACTGAGGTGGTGATGGCTGATGAATTATCACATTGTTTGGTTCATGTTAGTTAATCAGAGCAGCACGTTGTCAGGAAAAAGCTGATGACAGATCGAGCCACAGCCCTGCCTCTCAGTTTGATCCTCCAAAGCATCCCGTGAATCCACCAGGTATCACACAGACTGAATACAGGGCCATGCTGTATAAATCTGACCGCACTAACTGAAATACCATGCAGATCATGATAGTATTTTAAGGCATCATCACCCACCCCTACTCCTTAGGGAAAGTCTGTTAAAATACAGTAAAATCAAATAAACTAAAACAAATGAAATCAAAATTCGTATATATATATATATATATAAAAAAGTGGAGGTCAGACCTGAAGACCTGGACAGAAGTTGGCCGTGTCGTTGGCATTGTTGTAGTCGTAGTCTCCGATGCCTTCTCCCAGCTCGCCAGACAGCCTCTTCTGGCCTTCTTGACTCAACTAGAGTAAACAAAACCAAATATGTTTCTTCTTCATACACAAATGATCATTATTTAGTTATTGATACTCTGGGTACACTGTATAGTGAGTGTAACATGTCTCAATTTTGTGAAAAATCAAATTTAGTATAAAAAGCTGATGCCCATTGGAATGAGGTTGCAACATCTGTGATTGCTGTACATCTTTTGTGATGTTTGTTTGGATAATGATGGCATATTTCAGACAACGTCTGACTTATATGGGATATCAGTGCTGAAGAGGATCTTAAATACTAGAACCTGAACCCAAAGGTCCACATTTAATAAGGTGTTTTCTATGTGTGCACTCATAGCAGACTTCTAGACCTCTACAGGGCGAAAAAGGAACAGTGTCTCACTTACAGTCACTGAGCAATCTTCCAATCACCAAACTAATTCCTTACTGGTCTGCAAAAGTAATGGTCCACACGAGCTCTGATTCCACAAACAAAAAGTATGGCTGTGTTTGTGCATCTCTACTTTCAACCTCTTCCACCAGCTCTGTCAGCTGACAGGAGTAGTGAGGGCTCACCGAGCTGGAGGGTTTGAGGCTGAGCTGGGAGAGCGTCTCTGGGGGAAACTGGAAGTCTGCTGGCAGAGTGGTTTTCTTATTGCTGGCACTCAGGGCAGACTTGCTGTTAGTAGTGGCAGCCTGTGAAGGGAAAGCAGACAATGTTAGATTCAGTTCAGAAACATTTAAAGACTTTCCCCAAACTATAAAATTTGACTGGATTTAGAGCTTTTGGTTAGCATCTCAAATCCCCAGAGGCAGCGATATCACTTTTCAGCTTAAGATTGTATTTGCAGATTCGATGTCCTATTTCAATTAATTTATATACTAGAGCTAAAACTGTAGTTGTATCATCTGTATTGCGGAGATACGGGCCAAGGATTCATCCTAGATGCCTGCACTCTGATCAGCAAATGTTAGCTGTCCTGACGTTTTCATGACAGATGATTGAATCAATATAAAACTGTTGGGTAGGAGGAAAGAGGTCAGAGTAGTTCAAATTCAAAGTAGTCAGGCCCGGTTCATAAGCAGAACGCCCGCCCTTTAAAGAATAGAGTGTTAGCTGGTTTATTAGCTCTAACTACCACACTGCTCTTTTGTCTATAACTATACTAACTATGTCTATATCTATACTGCACTTTGTCTGTGCAGACACAGAGCAAAAAGTGCAACTGTACCTGGAACGTTTTAATGTCGTGTGGAATCAACAATTAGAAATTCAGCTACGCTTGATCTTAACTTGGTTAAGTATTTATACTGCTTCACTAACAACGAAAACCAGATTTCCTGAATGCCAGGCTGAGACATAAAAGACTCCCAGAGCTAGTAACTGGGAATGTGACACCAAATGTGCATCAAAAATAATTCCCAAAGTGCTGAATGCTGCTGTTGCTTTGGCTAGGTTCTAAAGCCTTAATGTCTCCACATTTCGACAGATAACCCACGTTGAGACAGACCCCCTCTGACTTTGTTGTGAGGTGTCAAAGCCCTGAGCTCTGTTCTTCATACCTGGATAGCTATCCAGATTAAAGGGATCATTTGACTCATGTCTGCTTTTTTTGGTTCTGCAAAGCTGCTTTAAATTCAGAGAAGTTATGATCTGTTAAAAACTAAATTTTAGTCATCAATACTTATACATGATAAAATATATAAAAAGA
Source organism: Coreoperca whiteheadi (assembly GCA_011952105.1). Taxonomy (NCBI): domain Eukaryota; kingdom Metazoa; phylum Chordata; class Actinopteri; order Centrarchiformes; family Sinipercidae; genus Coreoperca; species Coreoperca whiteheadi. The sequence continues at coordinate 26,765,196 of CM022476.1, forward strand.
TCTGTACACCAGGAGTGAACAAATTAAAATGTAGTTTGAGACGGTGTGAACAAAAGGACATAAACGCCACTAAAAGGTTCTGACTGTTAAAAGACCAGTGGAGCAAAAGATTTCATTTGACCTTAAGATGGGAAATTGTCCTTTGAACACTAAAATGTATTAAATGATGACTGCAGAACTCACTTCGCTGAATGTTAGCCTGAGCTAGTCAAGCAACATTTGAAAAACGGGGCTCAATGGCAGAACATCAAACCTGTCTAGTTAAATGACGCTCGAGTTTCATGCCAAAATAAAACTGCCATTATTTAGACAAGATGACTCCTGCTGACAAAATGACTTTCAAAGTGTGAAAAGAACAGACCACTCAAAATTCGTCATTAGTGAGGTTAATATATGAGCTATCAGCCCACAAAGGCAAGTTATTGGCTTTCTTAGGTGTTCTACTTAAAAATGGAAGTTTAGTCCGTTTCTGACGTACACCAACGAGGGATTTAGTTTTGTAGGAATAGTTAAACATATTGGGAGATCGATACTAATTTCACGTCTGTATGCTAAATATGTAGCTAGAGTCATTAGCCTGTTAGCTTAGCATAAAGACTAGAAACAGGGGGAAACAGATAGACAAAGGTAACAATATCCACCTACCAGCACCCCTGAAGCTCATTAACACGTTATATCTCGTTTGTTAAATTCGGACAAAAAGTCGTTAGTGACATTTTGTTAGTTTTAGACAGAGCCAGGCTAGCTGTTTCACCGTTTTCAGTTTTTATGCTAAGCTAGAACAGGGCTGCTGGCTCTAGCTACATATTTAGCGGACAGATATGAGAGTGGTATCATTCTTCTCATGTAACTCTAGGCAAGAAAACACATGAGCATATTTCGCCATATGAATTTGTTGTGTGAAATGACGAAAGCAGCGAGGGTCCTTACTCTCGTGGTGCGGAAGTAGGTTTCAAAGTTGACATCATCACCGAAGTCTATTTCAAAGGTCTTCTTGGGCTTTCTTTTACGCGTCTCCTTGTCAGGTAAATGGTCCACTATAGGAGATTAAGTACATGAAAAGGGACAGACAGATGAGACAGATACTTGTTACTCAGCACACATTCAGCAGGGGAGGACAACCATTAGAAAATCATCTCGGCTGTTAGAGAAAATGCGAAAGCCTTATTTATGCCCATATCCCTTAAAATACAAAACCAGGCCTAATGTGCCACATTATCCTGTCAGTATCCAAATACATTTCTAGCATTACATATAATGGGATGGCTATTAAATAAACTAGAAACACCCTGGCAAGCCCCTCATAAAGACAGCACAAAGAGAAGAACGGCTGCAGGTTGAGGCTACATTATCTCTCATCACAATAAATAAAGAGCAAAAAATATGATTATTGTTACAATGTTATAGCACTAGTCTGCCGACGCTTATCCAACACACATGGATGAATTACAATAAGTAACATGTCTTGCTCAAGGCCACCACAATTGTCTGTAATTATGTAGTCAAACCATGGATTCAACTCACACTTGTGCTTTGGCTTGAACTGCCAGTAGCCGGGTCCAGCCCACGTGGCCATTGTCCTGGGGCTGAAGTAGGAATACTCCCTGGGCTGAGAGGACAGCTGCAGACACATAGTGGCGATGTCTCCCTCTCCAATGGGAATCACATCCCTGCACCACCATCACGAGAAACCATTTAATCCAGCGCGACACACAAGTTAGACTTTTGTTAATAAAAGGGCGTGAGAGCTGGATTTCGACCCCTTCAGCACGTTCTAATGCATTAAGTAACTACTCTCCTGGTGATAATAGGCAGTGCTGCTACTTTGATGATTACATACAGTAGGTAATGCATTTCAATCTTGGAAGCTTAAGTAGGCATTAAGAAGAAGAAGACACTCTGTTCCTTTATAGAACTTAATGGAGGCAATTCTTTCATCCTAACATAAGGAACAAACAGCATTAAATAGTAATGGGGAGAAAAGAAAAAAGGTGCAGGAAAGTACAAACAAAAGAGAGCCATCTCTAAAAAGCCCAGTTTCCCTCAGGCAATCGAAATATATGAAACAAAAACAGAACAGAAAGACAAACATCACTGTTCAACTGGCCTACAATCAACGATCTTACCTTCCTTTGCCGGAGCCGGAGGCCTCACAACCCTCCTTGCACTCCTTGGATCTCTCCTCACAGTCACCCAGTCCCTCCTCATAGTCGGCGTCAAAGTCAGGGCAGTCATTGTCTTCAGGCTCTGGCTCGGGATCAGCATTCACGTCAAAGACATGTTCGCCCTGCTTCATCTTCTCCAAGAGCTGATTCATGGTCTGAAAGAAGACGCACAGTCAGACAGATGACTGACAGTCTCTGCAAATGAGACTCGGACAGATGATTTAGGACTATACGGGTATGAAGGTAGTGGATACTAAACTGAAAGTCCTAGAGAAGATCCCTGAAAATTGGTCGTCACTGTTGTCTCTGTTGGCTTCATCAGGCCGTGACCTGACCTCCAGGGTGCACCGGAGCGGTTTGCATATTTTAACAGAAGATATTAGGTAACGCATCAGTGATCTTTGTCTGCCAAGTGCTTTAGGGCCAGCTTGGTGTGTGAGGGCCCTAACATTGATGTCCCCCAAGACAAGATCTTAACTGGGCACTAGGGCTGTAGGCTGGGAATCGAGATCCCGGTATTTCCCGAAACATTTCCACCAAAATCTGCTTCGTTTTCTAGGAAAAAAACCCCCAAAAACTGCAGGAATTTTTAGCATGTGTGTTTGCAAACTGAAGATTAGGAGTGTCATTTTTTCCAAAAAGTCACATTTAAATGAATTTGAACTAATGTGTTCATTCATTCATTCAGTGTAATGCCCCTGGCGTAGAAAACAAAATACCTCCACACACTGCTTTTGGGATGCTTCGGTGTCGTGATTATCCAATCAACACAGCTTTGCCCGCTAGTGTTCTCCATTTTATGAATCTGTATGGTTGGCATTGCTTTTCCCCACCTCAAAGATGGTAAACATTTAAGAGGAATTGCTGGTTCTATTACCACTTGATCTAAGACATATCAAAGAAGTCCATCAGAATAATTTATAATATCAAGAATGGTGGTGAAATGGTTTCTCTGACCTGCTCAGGGTTCCAGCTAGTGAAGGAGAAGTCCTGCAGCGAGGGGCAGATGGAGCTTTTCTCCTGGGAACGCTGCAGTCCGGCTGGCAGAAACACAGCACAGAGAGATTAGGTTTAGCATTTCTACTGAGATACAGCTCAAATGATGAGACACAGCTGGGTGGCACCGAGCTTCAGGCAAACATGTAACAGGAACACGTTTCATGGCTGCCTAACAATTCATGTAAATTTAAAGAAAAACATTTTTTGGCTTGGTAAATGGTTTTTACCTGTGAACGGGGATGCGGGGGCTCCCTGCGAAGGCGGAGGAGAGTAAGAGGGTCTGGACTGCAGGAGGGTCATGTAGGAGGGAAACAGCAGCTCACAGCGACTGTTCTCGCTGAAGAGGACTGACAGGAAGACGCCGGCTGTGCTGCTCTCATCGAAGGATGAGGCCATCCGCTGAAACATGGGGTCCACCTGCGAGGGTAAGAAGGACAGCTGATCATGTTCACCACCATATGATAAAGGAACTGAGCTCAAGCATACTTATACAACACACTGAAACACACTTCCAAGTAAATTGTCCTTCATGTATGTTAATGTATTTTGGTTATTTAAACACGAGGATCAGTTGGGTATGGAAAGCTGATGAAGTCATAATGGAGACCAAAGATTTAAAAAAAAAAAAAAAAATAATAATAATAAAAAAAGATGCTTCCACTAAGATGACAGCTCAGTGACCCATGTCTAATAATTGATCTTAATCATCAAAAATGAATTTATCAGTCATCAGTCAGACATTCAGTGGGTATAAGGTGATTAAGAAGTTTTAATCGATGATAAAATGATATGCTGTAACTGCAGGGATGTTGCCTTGGCTTACACAAAGTGACCTTTGTACATGAGTGCATACAAAACTTAGGGCCTCAGAAAAGGTGAAAAACTACATATGCACTGATCTGACAGACCAGATGAGTACCGGGGCTGATACTAACCCTTCTTACTCAGTTCGACCCTGAAGGTGAACTGATCATTAATTGAAAAAGGAAAGAAAGAAAGAAAAAAGAAGCACTGGCATCGCATCTGTGCGTAGAATCAGCAAATAAACTGAGTAAAAGTGTCAGGAGGTTAAAAGTGGGATTGGTGCATCTTAAAAGGAACCTTTTATCTTGCCAATTGGGGGAAATAATGGCAGCATATAGCCCCTTTTGACTAATAGGTTCTAGGAACTATGGAACCAAGGGGAACTAAACTTAGGAACTACCCTTTTTTTGTATTGTTTGCATGTCCAACACATCTGAAGAACCGTGACGTTTAGGCAAATTGAACAGATGATGGATTAATAAAAAATGATTTCACAAAAGAGGAAATAGCACGACCCCTCTGTCTCATTCACTCACTAGCTTGCTCTTCTTCAGCTCGTTCGCACACACTTTCTCTCTTGACCTCACTCTTATCTAAACTAGTCGGGAAGCAGACAACATAACTTCTATTTAATAAACCTCAAGAAATGACCACCACTTGTCCTAATATTGATACCGGCGCCCATGTGGATGTAGAGGTTTTCAAGCACATGAATCAATGAGAAACGTGTAGGAAGTGGCCTAGATCTAATGACGTGAAAGATAGTAAACAGCAATATTATGTGAATAACCCCTAAATAGCATTCTGTCCAGCAGCACAACTGTCATCTTTTTAGAATTGGGGTGGGTGTTGTTTGAACTTATATTGTTCTGTGAAGAAGACACTATACCTCACACTTCCTCTCAGACTCGGCGCTGTTGATGTTGCTCAGGTTCTGCTCTACTGTCCTCTTCGGAGGCCTCTTTTTCTTCGGCTGCTTGGCAGTCACTTCACCTCCTGCAACCCCTTCATCTCCGTCGTCCTCCTTCGGACCACGGTCTGTATATGCACAAAAAAAAAAAAAAAAAAAAAAACAAAAAACAACTCCTAAAGGTCAAAAAATAAAAAAAAAGTTGAAACA
>CM022476.1:26770308-26814484 GCA_011952105.1 Coreoperca whiteheadi
AAAAAAAAAAAAAAAAAAAAAAAAAAAAAAGGCAGAAAACTTCTAATAATGTTCAAATAATGGAACAATGTTTGGAATGAGTTTTACATTCTATAGGACATAACCTGAAACCCTGCGACCTAGCTCCAGTGTAATTTGGCGTATTTAAATGAAAATCCAACGACACATATGAAAGAAAATAAATCACATTGATGAGGCTCTCACCCTCTCCAGGTTTGGTCTCGGCCCCCAGGCCACCCAGGACCCTGTAGGCATCAGCATGAACAGCATCGACCCTCACAGCATAGATCTTTGTACTGGCATCCAAAGTGCCGGCTGCCACCTTAAGGAGGGGACACACACGGAATAAGTGCAAACGTCATACACACTGCTTGTGGAATAAATCTGACAATGACTGTTTCATGGTGCTTGGCACAGTTACTTTGAATAAATCACAACAATCCCTTCAGACTTTTGTAACAGTGTGTCTGCAGCTTTCAGTAGTTGAACTCAGGATGCGGCAGACTTTATCAGAATAAATAGATACATTTCTCATCAGCTAAAACACCACGCTAGACAGCATCATTTATGAAGACCTTTAAACAAAACCTTTTCAGGACCCGCAGGTCCTATATATCCAACCAGGACATTCATTTGGATCACTGTTTCTTCAAAGTAATTCAGCCACGACGGTTATCACCTATCTGATTTCTACCTTTTTGGCGAATGACAACAAAGTCTCGGTTTCTCATGACTACAAGGTTAAACAGGTATGATACATTTGATGCAACTTTATCAAAAGGGGAACCAAGGGAGTTATTAAATGCTCAAAGTAATACAAAAAAAACCCTCAAACCTTAAAGTTTGTGAGCTCAGAATCCTTCTGTTTGAGGATATCAGCCATGTAATCAATTAGATGCAGACCAAAGGCATTTTTTGTGGTGATTTTCTGCCAAAAAGGAAAAAGAAATACATTAGTCTTTGATTTTATCTTTTAGCACTTAGAGCTTAAAACACACAGAAAATGTAAAAGACAAAGAGAAAAAAACATCACATTCCCTGTGTAATTATTGCACACTGTGTTAAACACTGAATGATTTCTCTGTGATCTAGACATATGCATGCACACAGTGCACATATACTTACATTCTCAGTGGAGAGTTTAATGCAGGTGGAGTAATGCTCTGAGATCTGTGCATTAGACAACTTGGGCACGGCAGCAGGAGTCCCCGTGGCACTGTGTACAAAAATTAGGTTATCTTTAAGATCCCAAGATACACATTAGCAGGGCAAACCGAAATTGGCTGTTAAAGCCACGATTTAAAATGTCTTCGGAAATCAAAGTGGGCTCAAACTTATACTACAAGCTCTATAGACTGTCATGCCCAAAACACCTTTAGCCCTACAGCTTACCTATGTGATGCAGAGTCATTGAAGGAGGAGTCAGTGGCAGCTTGAAGGTCAATGACCCGTGACCTTCTGCGCTGACGTCGTTCCCGCTCGTCATCGTTGCCGGGGAAGGCTGCCAGCAGTGGAGTGCTGCAGGCTGCGGGGGACAGGCCCTTGTTCTTCAAGGAGGACGACGTCCATCCTGGACGCACCCGCGAGACGGGTGTGGAGGCTGCACTCATTTTAGCTGGAGACAGAGAAACAGCACAGAGGCAACGTGTTGTCACAGGTCCAAGTTTTTCCTCCAAGAAAAATAGCTGGGATGATGTATCGATGTTTAGAATGATAAAAAAAATAATATAAAACAGGTGGAAGAATTTTACACACACTGAAAAATATTTGTATTTCACTTGTACTGTATTATTATGTTTCAAAGTATGAAAAAAAACTGACATGATAATGTTCATTTTAACACAATTCCATGGCCAAGATTCTTGATATACTGCAATTACAAGTTAAGTTGTGAACTGAGCACAGAATTGGGAGGAAAGGAGTTTTCAAGAGGAATATACAGTATTTTGAATGTGTGTATAACATGGTTTGCTCTGTGAGAGACTACCACTCTTGGTAAAGTGGAAGCCCATGATTCTTGAGGCTTAAGTTTTCTAGCCAAAAGAATTGAACAAACGTTTAATGGATGTCAAGTAGACGGTGCTCCTGAGCTCCATACATCACCTTTGTGGCCAATTAGCACTTTAATTATCTACGTCATGTCTGATGAAAACACTGCTGAAGGTTTCACCTCTGCGTGTGCAAAGCAGCGCTTTTAGAAAATGGTTTATGATTTGAGAAGAGCACAGGCTTTGCTCAGCTCCATCCCAAAATTGTTGCGTATACCGTGCCCCACAGTCTACTGAATATATAGACATAAAGAGGTGAAACGTCTGCCAGCCTTCTCATCCTACAGCAGTGAGCAGATGAAAAGGCAGCCTTTCAAAAAGTTGGTGCCCTCCTTTAATGTTGGATACGTTGCTGTTCCCTGATTATGTCTTGAGAAAGCTAGAGGTTTGCAGCTGAAATGTAAAGCCAAGTTCGACAGCCTTCCCTCCTCAGTGAGCTGACATACAGTAACTTAGTATGAAAACATAAGGATTCAAGTGAAACATGCGAGAGAATCTCATGAGAAGGACTTATCAAGACACCAGCTAACGCGAATCATTTCTCAAATACATTTTTGTTTTAGAAAGTGCTGCTTTGAGGGATCTGTGTAGATCCAGTCCTCTCTATATACAATAATAAACTACTCCTTACTAGGACGATACACAAATATAGACAAAAGGACTCCAGCGGGATAATAACTCTAACTTTAAGTGAATTAAAAAGTGATTTGAGTTGACGTTAACGCAAACAGCAAAACGTTATCTTAACACAACATATTTGCCAAGCAAATGTATCTGTCTAATAACGATGTTCAAGCCGAACAAAACAACTAAAAGGCAAACGTTGCCCCAGCTCAACGAGCTGATGCCTACGCTAACTTTACACGCAGGTTAGCATAACAACGCTAGCTTCGGCTAGAATTAGCTAAAATGAACGTGCTCGCGCTCTTATTGTTAGATAACTGGCTCAGTGACACACACGAGCATTACAACAAGGCTTGCTTGTTCCACTCCACTCACCTCCAACTGTCTCAAATCCAGTGTGGCTTTATTGCGACTCGTTAGGGTTTCTAATGTGGTATACAAGAACAGAGCAACCCGGAGTTTTTCTTCCTGTTCAGCGTTTGAATTTTTGCGCCCAACGGTTTACGTAACGCCACCATACGTCATGACGTCAAATTGAGCCCCACCCCGAGTTTTTGCGGAGCGGCTCACGAGCACGCGCCAGAACAAAGTGAAAACTCAGCCTCAAAAACTTTACAAAACTAAATACAATTTAAAATAGCCCCTCTTATTATTATTATTTTTTCATTTGTATGCACATCTTTGGGTTTTTTTATGGTTTAAAGAATGAGACGTTGCCTCAGCAAATTCATTTGAATCAATTAATTGTTTTATAAGTATTAATTATTAATTATTATTATTAGTAATAGTATTGTATTAATATGATGTTCTTAGATAGTGTGATTTGTTCTGTTTTTTAAATCATGCTTGAAAAATCTGACTTAGGTTCTGCTCAGTGTTTTGTCTTCTTCTTTTCCTTTCGGCTGTTCCCTTTCAGGGGTCGCCACAGCGAATCATGTGCCTCCATCTATCCCTGTCCTCTGCATCCTCTTCACTCACACCAATTAACTTCATGTCCTCTCTCACTACATCCATAAATCTCCTCTTTGGTCTTCCTCTAGACCTCCTGCCTGGCAGCTCCAACCTCAGCATCCTTCTACCAATATATTCACAGTCTCTCCTCTGAACGTGTCCAAACCACCTCAATCTGGCCTCTCTGGCTTTATCTCCGAAACATCTAACATGAGCTGTCCCTCTGATGTACTCGTTCCTGATCCTGTCCGTCCTCGTCACTCCCAAAGAGAACCTCAACATCTTAAGCTCTGCCACCTCCAGCTCTGCCTCTTGTCTTTTCTTCAGTGCCACTGTCTCTAGGCTGTACAACATCGCTGGTCTCACCACCGTCTTGAACACCTTTCCTTTCATTCTTGCTGATACTCTTTTATCACACAACACACCTGACACTTTTCTCCACCCATTCCAACCTGCTTGCACTCGCCTCTTCACCTCTTTTCCACAGTCTCCGTTGCTCTGAACCGTTGACCCTAAGTACTTAAAGTCCTGCACCTTCTTCACCTCTGCTCCCTGTAACCTCACCGTTCCACCTGGGTCCCTCTCATTGACACACATGTATTCTGTCTTACTGCGGCTAAGCTTCATTCCTCTGTTTTCCAAAGCAGACCTCCATCTCTCTAGATTCTCCTCCACCTGCTCCCTGCTCTCACTACAAATCACAATGTCATCCGCAAACATCATAGTCCATGGAGATTCCTGTCTAACCTCATCCGTCAGCCTGTCCATCACCAGAGCAAACAAGAAGGGGCTCAGGGCCGATCCTTGATGCAGGCCCACCTCCACCTTGAACTCCTCTGTCACCCCTACAGCACACCTCACCACGGTCTTACAGCTCTCATACATGTCCTGCACCATTCTAACATACTTCTCTGCCACTCCAGACTTCCTCATGCAATACCACAGCTCCTCTCTCGGCACCCTGTCATACGCTTTCTCTAAATCTACAAAGACACAATGCAACTCCTTATGACCTTCTCTGTACTTCTCCATCAGCATCCTCAAAGCAAACACTGCATCTGTTGTGCTCTTTCTAGGCATGAAACCATATTGCTGCTCACAAATGCTCACCTCTGCCCTTAGCCTAGCTTCCACTACTCTTTCCCACAACTTCATTGTATGACTCATCAGCTTTATTCCTCTGTAGTTGCCACAGCTCTGCACATCTCCCTTGTTCTTGAAAATTGGCACCAGTACACTTCTCCTCCATTCCTCGGGCATCCTCTCACTCTCCAAGATCTTGTTAAACAAGCTAGTCAGAAACTCAACTGCCACCTCTCCTAGACACTTCCATACCTCCACAGGTATGTCATCAGGACCAACTGCCTTTCCACTCTTCATCCTCTTCAACGTCCTCCTCACTTCACTCTTGCTAATCTTTGCCACTTCCTGCTCCACACCAGTCACCTCTTCTACTCTTCGTTCCCTTTCATTTTCCTCATTCATCAACTCTTCAAAGTACTCCTTCCATCTTCCCATCACACTCCTGGCACCTGTCAATACATTTCCATCCTTATCTTTAATCACCCTAACCTGCTGCACATCCTTCCCATCTCTATCTCTTTGTCTGGCCAACCTGTACAAATCCACCTCTCCCTCTTTAGTGTCCAACCTAGCATACAAGTCCTCATATGCTCTTTGTTTGGCCTTTGCCACCTCTACCTTCACCTTACGCTGCATCTCCCTGTACTCCTGTCTACTCTCTTCAGTCCTCTCAGTGTCCCACTTCTTCTTTGCTAGCCTCTTTCTCTGTATACACTCCTGAACTTCCTGGTTCCACCACCAAGTCTCCTTGTCCACTTTCCTCTTTCCAGATGACACACCGAGTACCCTCCTACCTGTCTCCCTGATCACATTAGCTGTAGTGGTCCAGTCATCTGGGAGCACTTCCTGACCACCCAGAGTCTGTCTCAGCTCCTCCCTGAAAGCTAAACAACATTCTTCCTTTTTCAACTTCCACCACTTCGTCCTCTGCTCTGCCTTTGTCCTCTTCATCTTCCTCACCACCAGAGTCATTTTACACACTAGCATCCTGTGTTGTCTGGCTACACTCTCCCCTACCACTACTTTACAGTCACTGGTCTCTTTCAGATTACAACGTCTACACAAGATGTAGTCCACCTGAGTGCTTCTCCCTCCGCTCTTATAGGTCACCCTATGTTCCTGCCTCTTCTGGAAGAAAGTGTTCACGACAGCCATTTCCATCCTCTTTGCAAAGTCTACCACCATCTGTCCTTCTGCATTCCTGTCCTGAAGACCAAACCTGCCCATCACATTCTCATCACCTCTGTTCCCTTCACCTACATGCCCGTTGAAATCTGCACCAATCACCACTCTCTCACCTCTGGGGATGCTCTGCATCACTTCATCTAACTCACTCCAGAATTTCTCCTTCTCTTCTAACTCACATCCTACCTGTGGGGCATAACCACTCACAACATTGAACATCACTGTATCACCCAAAAAAAAACCTTTTGTGAGTTGAACGTTGCACTTGGCTAAAAATAAACGTTTGCATCTATGTCTTGTTGCTGCAGCTGTACTTGCATGCAATGATTGCCGGTAGCTCTAACAAACACTTGATACAGACATCGCATTGCCATGACACAATAACATGCACAATTCCCCCCTAATTTCTAGCACTTGATTATTTTGATTGCCATGAACTGGTTAATGATCACTGACATGATGTGCCCTGTGATTGTCTGAGTGGCCTGTTCCTTCACCAGCACAAGTACTTGTTTTTTAAATCTTTTTTTAGGGGCAAACATTTACTGAAACAGTGTTCCTTATAATCCTGCTAGATCAGGCAGGGTATATTACAGGGGGTTGGAGGGCACTCGGTTATGACTTAGTAAAACAAAACAAATATTGTAGTTCATATCACAGTAGAACAAGACACGCATCATTTCCCCTTGATTCATCAAAACTGCCTCCAAGACAAGTCAGCACAGACAAATGAACAAACATTGGAATGCCCCTCTAGGCCATCAATGTAATTTTGAATATGTCAAAATGGAGATCCAGTTACATGTTGTAACTACAGTGTTCACTACATTTACCTTTTTCCAGCATTCAACAGATTCCCTTTTTAGGTCTGTCACGTGAAGTCTAGTGAAGGTGTAAAGACTTTTCTTTCTTCAGTATCCCAGTTGTTTTTTTTAACAAGACACACCATTTACACCTAGCCACTGGGTGACCTACTGTCACTTAGGGGTTTCCTTGTTCCTCTAACAACATCAATTCACATTTCATCAATTAAAGTGGAGATCTGATAGTACATAGTACAGGGCGTGATAATTACAGACTGAAATGACAGTATGAAGCCCTAATTTGTCCTGCTAATTAGGGATCAAATCGTATGAAACGGTGGTCTGTATCACAATGAGGATATACTCTATTTGTTTTATCTTTCTGCTGACAAATTCATTTCCCAGGCAACGTGACATGTATTGAAAATTAACGAATTGACAACAATGAAAAAACAATAGACGCTCACTAGATGGCAGTAAAAAATAAGGCTCCAGTTCTGGCAAGTTGCAGTCAATGCTACCGCACCGGTGTGGTGTTTGGGTAAAACACTGTCTGTTCCATTTCCCCCCATTTGCTGTGAATTAAACATTCATTCCCCAGGACAACCCACCACCCCATTTCATTTAAGGATTGACTCATTCCTGACTTTGCATTCTACATTTGATAAGCTCTCTGGCTTATTGCTGTCTCTGAGGTGTGGTCATGTCAGCCTTGTTTCAGTCAAGACAGAGACCAGTAGGATCCGGGCTGTAAACCTTGGTGATGGCACGTCTTTTTACAGCTGAGTGCCTTCGATCTTTTTAGATCTCGCTTGCTCCATATGAACTGCCCCGATTCCCAAAGAGAGCCTCATGCTCCCATTGTCTCAGCTTATGGAGTGATCCTTCTTGATTTAAGTCACAGTAAAGTAATTTACATAAAGTCATTTACTCGTGTGACAAAGTCTCAAGTCCCTCAAACTTTGATTTCAAACCAAGTCATGTGACTCAAATGGTTATCCCCACTTCAAAGCCTGTTCCTCAACTTACAGTACCTTACAGCTTACTTCTTCTTCTTCTTCTTTTCCTTTCGGCTGCTCCCTTTCAGGGGTCGCCACAGCGAATCATGCGCCTCCATCTAACCCTGTCCTCTGCATCTTCGTCTTCAACCAACAGTAGTCCAATTTCCACCAGTACCCTGTAGGTCAACAGCACCGGTGACGGTCGTTGTTAAACCGGGCCCCGACCAATCCGGTATGGAAGTCATTGTCGTGATTCACATTTTTAGTTTGGCATGTGTTTTACGTCGGATGCCCTTCCTGACACAACCCTCTAAATGTATCCAGACTTGGGACTGGCACATGAAGACACTGGCTTGTGCCCCCCTGCGTTTGCTTTACCTTAGAGCTTACTTGCCTTCCTTTATTTTAATCAGACTTTTCACAAACACAGTATAACACCACAGAGCAATTGATGTAAGCCCTTTGACTGGACATCCTTGTTGAAAGCCCTTGGGACTGGAATTATGTATGTGTGTGACTGAACAAACCCAAATATAATTTGTCCTCTGACACTAGTGTAAGCTATACTGTTTATACATCCTGACCAGCAAAAGCAGAAGCAAATGCCTTTATAGTATGCAGTTAACACAGTGATTTGTGTGTGTGCGTGCGCGCACTGTGAAATCTCTAATGCCTCTTAAGGGAAACACTTCAGTGTGATATATGGTCATGGCATTAAAACCAAAAAGACAGTGTGTGTGTGTATTATGCGCATGCATGATATTTAAACCACATATACATAGACACACACACACACAAACACACACACACATTCATGTCAGAATGCAGCAGTGCCTAACAAAAGTATTTATGTCTTCAATAGAAGCCTCTGCTTCGTGAGGAGGTATTCGCTGAATTTGACAAAAAGACTTGTAGCCCACCTTTAATGGGATGTTTTTGACCAGGACCACTTGCCCCTTGGTACATCTCAAACAACAATATGAAAACAATGGGTCGATGTGAAAGGGGTCACTCGTAGTGATGAACCTGCAGAGAATTATCAGCTGAATCTTCAGCTTCAGTCGCCTTCATGGAGCTGTATAGAGTACAGAGCTTCAGCTCGTTATTTAGCTGTCTGACTGCAACTTTACTGCTTTGGTTCAGTCATACCTCTGTCATAGCGTAGCCTTGCAGCTGCCCACTGTACACTAACTGCTCAGCAACAGACAGACACAGTTAGCAACTTTGCTGGTGAACATAGTGGAGCATTAAGAAGCTAAAGAGCCAGATTGTTTCCCTCAGGGGTTGGTAGAGACCAAAAACAGAGCTAAAAGAGAGTGAACGTCAGGGGGACACAAACACGACTCCAAATGAATAAAAAAGTAGCTCTGCAACTGCAGTATGTGTAAAAAAAGGGAACTGTTTGCTTACAAGTTCACCAAATCAACTTAAAAGGTGATGATATGTCAATGTTGTGTTCACAACTTGTTTTTGCTGCCACCAAGTGGCCAAAAAAGTCCCTCGCAAAAAACACACAATTCGCTTTGGTTAGAAACAATGACCATAACATAGCTTTGCAAGAAAACTCCACAGGTTGTCTTTAACATACTAAACTCAAAGAGAATTTCAGTGTTTGAAGCACACCCCCATAGTCGCTATTTCCCATTTTGAAGTGTAGTGTGCTTATGGGAGAGGCTGCTGATGCCCTTGGGAAAGCTGGTGGCTCCCCGGGAGAGAGATGCTAATTCCCTCACCTCCACTGTGTCTGTAGCTTACATCTAGTCACCTTTTCATCTGAAACAGGTGAGGCCTGAGGTTTTCAAATAGCCAACTGAGGAACGTTGGTTGACCTGGGAAGATGGAAACGTGTGACGGAGAAAATTCATTCGTTTTGAGACAGCATGTCTGTCTCTCTGTCTGCGCCTCTTTCTCTCTCTTACACACTCCCAAAAATATATACAGTACACACTCACAGGGACCCACATACTGTATGTCTACTGACACATGCACATGAACACACAAAGGGCTCAGATGTGAGCAAACCCCCCGCACACAGGATGCAATATATTTCCACATTACTATTTAGGCAGTGTTTACTTGGGAGGCAGCCTTCATCCATTAAAAATTAAGTGACTTCTACCAAATTCATAGCATCCCTTCAAATATTTTGCTGTATACCAAGGGGAAGTCGAGCACACTCTGTAATGGCCCCATAGAGTTCCATCACCTACATCTGAATCACCCCAAAGTGATTCCATGAATACTGATGGCTCATATCAGGAAAGCAGGTGGTGGCAGTCCAAATATTGATTTGATTACTCGATCTACTGATCAGAGGTAAAACCTGCAAGACTGACGTGAAGTTATTTACTGTCCAACCCGGGATTGTCCTCCATGTTCAGATCTTACAGAAAATCTGACTGTCAGCACGGTCGATTTTTATGACAGCCATACAATTAGAATCAATGACGCTGCTGAGGGCAACATAAAACTCTTTAAATCTGTGCTGCCTGGGATTTATTGATGATGTCATTTGTCTGTTCTTCAGATGTATTTGACAGCCCTGCTTTGTTGTTATCCAGGGAACCAGGCTTGTTCTATCGTTGCCTTTGCTTATGGTCCCTCTGAAAAGGAGATATGGAAAAATGCCTCAGGCGTAACAGGAAATAAAGGTAAATTACATCCCCTATAGAGGTCTTCCCTAAAAGCAGTGTGTAACAAAGGGAAGATGGAGTTCCCAGGCAACAGAGAAAGATTGATAAAGGCCAACCCAATTCCATGAGTGTGTGGGATAGGCCAGTGATGAAGCACACACAATCAGAGGGGGGAGGAGGGAGATAAAGAAGAGCCCTATAGCCGCAGTCTTGGACGTAATGATGCGCAGGTTTGCGTGCAGCCTAGCCTCTATGGAGAGCAGACATTTGGCATTTGGGGCAGACAAGATTGTGGGGAGGCAAAGTGAACAGAGGGACGCTTGTCATGCACTTGTTACTGTCGTGACAGGGAAATATGTTCAAGGAAACAGGGGGTGCTTGTGGTTGGAGCCCTGTGGCCATGGTCTGCAGAGGTCTGCCTTTATGACAACATGGGAGTTTAAGTCATTGACTGGCAGAGAACGCTAAAGCTGCATTTCTGTTATTCATGCTTGGTTTGCTTAAGGGAAAAGATGACGTTTGCAAGTTTGGGTGAAAACTGAACTACACGGGGCCTAAGTTAGATTAAAAAACACGTAGCAATGAAGTGCATTTCCATATATCTCGTATTTGCACTTCAATAAAAGCACTGTATCAATGAGTTAAAGATACAACAACATTTCCTGTAGTAAAGCTTTGTTCGATACAAACAGAATTAGTGGATGGACATTAAGCATAGGTGACATTCATGACAAACGTCCATTTTATTTTATTTTTTTCGTGCATGCAAATCATTTTCAAATAGGGACCTCTTGGCTCAGTATATTCATCACTATTCTGTCTGCAGCCAGACCAGCTTCAGATAGCTTTTGCAATTCTCAGCTTGATATGTCATGAACTACTTGGGGCAATAAATAAACAGTCCACATAATGTAGTTTGTCAGTTAAGAAGGATATGTTGTATACATATTTCAAGATAATTATGCTGTTCTGTGTTGTTTGTTGTCTATAGGTGACTCTGAACAATCAGTTTCATCATGTTCTAACCATTTCACCTTTTGAAACAAATTAGAGTTCAGAGATTTGTATGCGTAATACGTCACGCCACTTGGTTTAATTGTTCCCAATGCTTCTTTATCATGTACTCTAGCTGATGTAATGAATGCGTAGACGCGCCGGTCGTTTTACATCAACCAGCAATGATTGGTTTGCCATTGGGTGGAGTTAAATTGCATTACATCCCCTCTGATAAGGATTTAAAATATATTTTATTATTACATTATCATCAACTAGTGTTGCTAGCGGGACTTGCCGAATATTCGATAGGAAAACCGGTAGAGCTAGCATCCAATCACAAGGACACGTCAAAGCTAGCCAATCACAGCACAGTAGGGCCGGACTCGACGCAAAATGGCTGGGAAAAAAAAGCAACTAAATAATGGATGATTGTCTTGGAACTCTGAAAATGTTTCTGTATATAGACCTGTAGGCATATGCCATAAGCACACACTGCCAGAAGTGGGAGACAAAGGTTCCGCGGTTCTGTTTTAAATTGGTGAGATGTTGGTAACTATGCTATGCTACGTGCAGGATTGATTGAAGCATTCAGGGCTTGCAGGATGGGACGGCAAAAAATATTATGCGTCTCTCGTTGTCGATGCTAGAATCCGGGTGCAATGTGTGTCACTCATTCATTCCCCAATGATTATGAGTTCCACTAGAAGACGAGACAGCTGTGAACTTATCTTTCCGGTGATGGCTGAAGGGACATTTTTTCAGTGCTCTTTGATTCCAGAGGGTGAGGAGCTGACCTGTCTTTCCCCAAGTATATAATCAAATGCATGTAAGTCTGACTAATGAGATACATTGGTACATTTCCGGGGCAGTGACGGTGTGTCATCATGCGCCTTTCAAGCTGGCCTTCACACTGCCAGGCCAATCAGCTGCCTAACAGGCTCTCAGAGGGCAGTGGGACCATGAAAAAATCAAGAGCGCTAGTATTGAGACGAAGTGGAGTGATTACAGGCTGAAGTGAGTGAATGTGCAGTTGCCTGACCTTCTTTATATTTTGATATCAGAGCATGACTCTTTGTTTCACGTTGTTCAGTGGAAAACCAGGGACTAAAGGAAGGTTATTTTAAGTGGCCTCCAGACGATCCAGCACATTTACTGTCCGCGAGTCAGGTTGGATACACCAAAATCTATAGAGCAAATCTGCGGGAGTGAGGGTAAAGGTTTTTGTTACTTTTTAAAAATCAGCAAAGATCTGGTGCTCCATTTAACAGCACGCCCCATTTTCGATGGATACAAAACGTCAAGCCGTCGCTTCTGTGGCGAAAGACTCGGCTGCTGCGCTGTTGGACGCATGGACGTGTGTCTTTTTGTGTGTGGAACCAAACGTGGTGTATAGTGACTGTTCTTGTATCTGAAAACAATGAAAGGAAACCTCGCACACCGTCTCACTTATTGCTGAAATGTTTAACTAATGGACAGGTAATTATTAAGTAATGATTCAGTACTCAGTAACCACTCAGTGTGATACATCACTTTACTTGAAGCCACACAAAAACAGTAAATGATGTTGAAGTAGGAGTCGTCATTCATAGTAACCAGTCGTTTTGTGCCGTCCCAGCCTGGTTCAGAGTTAATCAGGAACGACTCATAAAGAAAGGGATCAGTATGTCGATTCACATATATTTTTGAAGTAATCATTACCTGATGAATCATTAATATAGTATCTCCCTGTCAGTTCTCTAGTAAATCATTATCTACTATATAGTCCTCCATTCGGAGTTATTCACTAACTACTTATTAACGATTCATTAATTGTACCATATTGTAGTGTTACTGCTTAGTCAACAGGGCATGCAATAGGTGAAGATGATAGTGAATTTTTAAGAGCGTCCTCTGCTGGACTACTAGGTGGTGTGCACTTAAAGCGGTCTAGTATGTAGTTGATTAAAAGTTTTGAATTCGAAAAGGTCATCACAGTTTGAAATTTTTCTTTCTGCCTATGTCCAAAGAAATGTTCGAATTCCGGATAAAACATGACAGCCCAAGTCCAGTCAAGAGGGCCAAGCTAGCTGCAAACCGTAGGCTGGCTGCTTGTTTTACCACAATGTCTTGTTTTCTGTTTCTATATGTGTTAAATATATGTTTTCTGTGTATCTGGAGGCTTTGGCGTTGTTTAAACCTTTGACGCCGTTGACAGAACTGGGCTGACTGACTGAAAATAATGCAATGAATCATGTAACAAATTACTTTTGCTGTTGAGTAATGAATAATTATTAATTTTTTTTAAGTAATTTGACCCAACACTGGTCATAAATAAGGATAATAGCACCACGCAACAACATATAAACGCATAAAATGATCAGCAGTGATTCCCTAGCACTGGTCCTCGGAGCATCCCAGGTTTGACAGTAGCGATACACGTGTGAGGTGCTGTCGTCATTGCAGATAACACGTTCTGTGTTTTCGCGGCCAGATTGGAGAGTAAGGGCCGACTCCAGAACACCTGCACTGACGTCAAGTCAAGATTCATGGTAGAGCAGACTGAGACTTAACAGGAGGCTTGGCAGGCTGAAAGTGAATCACAGGAGCTCTCCTCTGTCTCATCAAGTGCTGCTAAAAATCGCAACGAGGCGCACTCAGCACCATGTTGCTCCAGTGGAGCTGCTCTGGAAAACTCCCAGGTGTGAGATATGTGTTTATAATCCTCTCACCCCCCACCGGCAACAATGCTTTAGTAAAGGTAACATAAATAAAAAGTCATTTTAGTCAGTCTGACTAGCTTTATAACTATGAAATATGAATTGTTGATCTCTTTACTTCTTGCTGCCGGTATCCTCCGTTTATCAGTGTTTTGCAGATACACGTGTGCTCCGGTTATTAACTGGAGCATATTGTGCCCCTCCCTCCTGACATTTAAGCAGGCTTCGTGAAAGCAAAATCATTATCCATCAAGCTCCCTTTTCCTCCCTCCTTGTCACCGGGCCCATCCACAACACCTGTGAGAAGCTTTTTATTTTATTCAGCTGTCTGGGATTTTGAGTGGAAGACTCTTTAATGCTTGGTGTACGGTCACATCACGTCCTCTGACTGAGTTATAGGCGGGATACTGGGGTTCGTGGCCCATGTGAAACAAAGTCAAAACTGACTTATTTAAAGTTTTAAGTTAAATAATGTTACATAGTTGACTTACGTCATGTGAGTTAAGTCCAGTGACATACGTTGCTTTAACCCAGCCCACGATCTTTTCCTAAACCTAACCAAGTAGTTTTGTTGCCTAAACCTAACCAAACTGGCACAGTTTCACAACATTTATGACATGTTTAACGTCATGTGACACGTGTCACGTGACTTGCGCAACGTACTTAAACGGTACGCCTGTCGCTGGAACTTTCCAACGGTCGTAAATGTCGTTTTGGTAGTCACTGACAATCGACCTATTCTGTCGTTTAGGTTTGCTCTAGTGACAATCTCTCATTCACCAATTAAATGCATTAAATTTGCACAAGACAATACTTTTGTTTTAGTTTGAACACAGCTTCATACGTTAATCCAAAAACTACTCACAATAGACAAAAGTCACTACCAACTTTAATGTTTATGTGTGTGTCTATACAGTGCAGGATAAAATTACTTCATTTGCCAGGAAGGTGAACGTCAGAGAGATCAGTCTCTGCTCTGATGAGATGGACAAGCGCTGAGCAGCAGATGCAGGCGAAACTAATAATGTTAGACGTTAAGGCTGGTTGTCAGTTCATTCTGACAAAACCCATCTCCAGGCATCCGTTCCTGTCTGACTCCAATAATTCTTCTTCACAAGCTTGGCCAGTGGGATCATAGCTAAGAACCAGAGCTCATGGATATGATGTCACAGTCAGAGAGGCAGTCGAGAGATCTGCACTGCAGCATGGGCTACTGTATCCTCATCTTTGCAAGTCGTCACATGTTATCTATTCATTTTTTCAGTCTCTACAGCTGAACAGGAAAATACTAATCTAAAAGTCATTCATTTAGTGAATGCTAATCATTTTTTTCATGTGACATTTTCCTGATATTTCTGACACTTGTGTTTAGTTTTCTGTAGCAAATGCAATTGCGCTGAAAACCTTTCATTTAAAATAAATTTAAAGCTGCACTAATGAATATTTCTGTTAATGTGTATGTGTGCATGTGTAAGGTCAGAGGGGTTGCCCCCTGTGATGAATCCACAGAGAATTGTCGCCCGACTTTGCAGTCCCTCTCACATATACAGAGCGTCTTTTAGCTAATTGTAGCGCAGTCCCGATAAAGTTGTTTTGGCCCTGATCCTGATCCGAGCTAACATTGGGTATCTGACAATTTCTATATACCTAAAGGTTGATTAAATATGTGTCAACTGAAATAACAGCTGTTAGCTACTACATTTGGCACACCATATTTTTCACCAGCTACTTGATCCAAATAATGACAACACCACACTTCAGAGCACTCCACACACAGAAACCACAAACTGCAACCCCATTTTCCTTTGAACTGCACATGCACTCGACATGCAGGAAACGGGGAGTGCAGTGTGTCCGCCCACAGACTCAACAACCAAATCCATCCTCAGTCACACAGGGGCCAAGTGTTGATGAGGTTTGTGCTGCTGCATTTCTGTGGGGCTTAGATTTGGAGGCTCTGACTCTCCATCACACAGCACACGTTGGCCCCTAGACCTCAAGTCAATTGCATCGACATTTCCTGTGCTCGGCGTGCTTCAGTCCTGCCTCGGGTGAGCGAAGACGTAATTAACAGGCACTTCATTTCGTGGCCTATATGTGACCCTCTCTTGACAGGCACACTGCGCAAATGTGCACATCTTGACGAGGTCTCCATTTCGGAGAGACACTGAAAGGAGAGTGCATATGGATGAGCTTTTCAGTGTTTTTTTTTTTTTTTTTAAAGAAAATTGGCCTTGAGGAGAAAACACATCCAATATGTACTCCTATTATAATGTATAGCTCGGTTTTGGGTAGACCACGCTTGAGTTGTAACGTTTTGCTTGCAATCATGTAATCAAACCAAACCAACCAAAAGGGAGACCGAAAGACTGACTGACTGCCAGGGACACAGGGTGGTAAGCTTATACTATTTGGGGTGATCAGGCAGTTAGTCCAGCTAAGCTCTCCTCATGCTCCTGCAAGGAGAAATTGTCCAGAGGGGTGAAACAACAGTACCAGCCTCATTCAGGGAAAAGGTGAGCAACCAACAATTAATGTTGGGATCTTTTCCTTCTTTGTGTTTTAGTTGCCAAACCCTACACACAGCTGAACCATATTATAGTTCCTATGTACTAGCAACTATTATGATATTACAGGAAAAGATAATAGCACTGAACATTCAACAAGACTAAGAGTGTACAGCCATGTTAGCTGTGAAACTGTACTTTGGCACAGCAGTGCTTTGAACCAAATGCCAACATGTTCACAATGGCAACGCTAACGTCCTGATGTTAAGCAGGTGTAATGTTGACCATGTTTTTGCATGCAATACATCAGACGCTTTTATCCAAAGCGACTTAAATATGAGAACATTCACAAACTGAAGGCGCAGCTTCAGGAGCATTTTGGGGTTCAGTATCTTGCTCACGAATACTTCAGCACATGGCTGGGGGATCGAACCATTGACCTTCCGATTGGCAGGCAACCGCTCTGCCAAAAAGCAACAGCCACCCCAATACAAAGTACAGCTGAGGCTGATGGGAATGTCAGTTGGTTCTGCAGATATTTTGGCAGTGAAAGCATATGCCTGAAGCTTGGCAACACCTGATACCCCTTTCTGTGGGACTAGCTACAGCTGCAGTGGCTCTGACTCCAGGAATGGAGGAGGAGGAGGAGGAGGCTGTAGCCTTCTCTTCAGGAGAGCTGTAGACCTTCTGCACCCAGGGCTTCTTCTCCACTCCAACCTTGTTCAGACAACCTTTTGTCAGGGTACTGCAGGTCTCTCTTTTGAAAATTAAGCTCCAACAAGCCCTTCACACTCAAGGGGAGGGTTTCAGGCTTCATGAACTTGGAGAGCAGTTCCCTGACCAGTAGTGCCATCTTGGCGTTATTCTTTCCTGATCCCAAACATAGTAATGTAACATACTCTATACAGTGGCATGAAAATAAGTATTTACCCCCTTCCTGTTTTGCTAGCTAAAATATTCCTTGATGTTTAGACCAAGGTTGGTATTGGACAAAGTTCCTGAGTTAACCAACAATGCAGTTTAAAAAACAAAAACAAAATTATTTTAATCATCTCTGTAAATCAATGTATGGGTGATATTACATTGATTTACATAGATGATTAAAATAAGTTTTGTTTTCTTCACAGATGTGTGTCTTCCGGGTTGTTGTTGACAAAGGGTGGCTGAAAAAGGCAATAAATCTGCAGCACATGCAGTGCAACGAAACCATCGTGGTATAAGATCATCAATAATAATGCGCTATATTTGTAGATCCATGTAGAATATACATTTACATTTACATTTAGTCATTTAGCAGACGCTTTTATCCAAAGCGTACATATGAGGAAGACAATGGAAGCAATATATATGCCTATACAAATCCCCTCGCCCCCCCCTTTTTTTGTCTTTGGATCTAGACTGATAGCAAACATGGCCACTCTAGAATCCAACTGACAGACATCTTTTTGAGATAGAAAGTCAATGTATCAGAAGTTTTCACCAATTTATTCTGAGCGGTGCATGGCATACTTGTCTAGACATTTCACCTGAAAACCCCACGCTTTGTCAAACTGCTTGTGTCCCGAGATCGCAGCAAGTAACTTGGTGCATTATATGTAATCATAACTGGTGGACAAGATGCCCCAGGTTGTAAAACCCTGAATATTTCCATTCAAACTGGACAGACATAGCTAATTCAAACAGATGATTGTTGCCCTCAATGAAGCTCCCGAAGGATCTCCCTCCCACACACATACACATGCAATACACATCACCAGCCATGTTCTGACACATGGCTGTGTCAGAGTGTCTGTCAACTAGCTAACAATTCAGGAGTGTGCAGCGTGTCTGTAAAAAATGCATGAACCTCCACCCGGCCGCCCTCACCAGTTTTTAATAGGCTTTACCTCCACCTGGTCAGCTGACCCGGCGCTCCATGTGGGCCCGGAGAGCCTCCTCTCATTAAGCAGAGGCCTGCAGAGCTGTGGCAATTAACTTCAGCATGCTGACTGCTAATGACTGGCAGCGCTTTGGTGACATCTCGAGTCGGCGGGTGGTCTGTGTGCGCGTGTGGAGGTTGTCCACCATCCGACACTCTTCGTAATACGCTAAACAGCAGCCCCTCGTAGTCATAATCAGTGATGCAGTCAATGCCACGGAGAGTAAACAACATCATGATAATATCACTGGGGGTGATAGTTATGTGGTGTGCCACACAGCGTAGCGCTTTCCGTTCAGCGCTGATGGGAAATAAAGGGGAAAGCGGCTGCTCTGGCCTCCGGACCTGTTTCAGGCTGAGTTTAAACGAACGTGACCTGTCCTGCAGTGACCCGGCACGCTTGGAGGCAAAGTTTGTGAATTTCTGGTAGCTGTTACAAAATGGACTCAAGCTGATTCAGTTCTCAGTTTTTGCACTGCAGGGCTTCTGGGATCATCATTCACCAGCTCAACGTGTGTGAGGACAGGAGTTGGACGGATTCACTATTAGAGAGACGAAGACCTCTCCCACATCTAGGTTAGCTTCCGTTCCCCTGGATCCAATGGCACAATGCTTTGCTACATAGAGCATCGGTTTCATTGTTTTTTCTGAAAGCTGAAACTAGGGTTGCCATTTCCATAGGGAGGACACTTTGCGGCATTTAGTGAGGCAAGAATAATTGCATAGGACTCTGGTGTACTCGCAACTACAATGTACTAGTAATACAATTTTGTCCATCATTATGTTGCATGTTATGTCTGTGTTTTCTGAATGGACCATGACTCTGTAAAAACGAGGTCTGAAGTTTCGGCATGTTAATGTGATGATATGACGTAGCCTGTAGCCAGCGCGTGGAGGCTTGTTTACGTTTTTAACCAATGATATATCAGATGTTTATTTGACACCGCTTTAAGCCAATCATTTGTTTGACGGGAGATCTTATGTCATTAGACGCTGCGTCCGAAATAGAGATTCTAGGGCGGGCCCAAAAAGGAGGAGAAATTAGTGTCCAGCTTGAGGCTGCGCCGGGCTTAAAATCCAGACTGTCCGGCCAAAATCCGGACGTATGGCCACTCTAGCTGAAACATGCAGTGTTGGGCAAGCTACTTGGAAAGTGTAGTGAGCTAAGCTACCAGTTACTCTACATTAAATGAAGCAACCCCCCAGAGAAATGTAGCAAGCTAAGCTACAGCAACATGGCAAAAGTAGCTTAGAAGCTATTATTTTTTACATTTTTTTTTACATTGAACCAACCATTGATGTCAACGTCATAGGGAAGTGCTTCTGTCGGCTACACGTACACGTCCGTGTGTGAAGGTGGCGTCACAGAAATGACTTGGGATAGGGGAAGATCATGATCTGGGTAAAGATAAGTACGTTGTTAGGGGACGTTTTTCATCATGGTTACAAGAACCAACACGTGGTTAGGGTTCGAGCACGATCGTGGTCATGCTTAAAAGAAACCTACCTTGCGTAAGAAATGGGATATGAACCGTGTTAAAGTCTGGTGTTTTGTTGACCCATTCACCCTGACTTCTTACGCAAATCTTTCCTTTGGCAGAAACAACGTGACACCACCGGACTTCCTCCTTTTCTTCTGGTCATAATTACTACGGCCGCTTGAAGGCTTTGTCACTTAAACATAAAAATGTGTTTTTTTTCAGGCAACCAACCTACAGGTCTGCCTTCCTGTGCGCGCCAGTGAGCTTTCATTAAATCACTGAACTGCACCAGTCGGCCTATACTGTCTGTGTTTTGGTCCTTTCCCTGTTCCGTGCTTGCCAACACCATGATGGATTCTTTTGTTTTTCTTCAGAGGAAACTCTTATGCAACATCCCAGACAGAATTTTTAAATATCTGTAAATAATGGGAGAGAAATATATTAATACTGGGGAAGTGGGAGAAAAATAAGATACGCATGCACTCTGGGTGGGATTAAAATCACTGATCACCCCATGCAACATTAAACATTGCTGTTGAGGGTTTTTTGTGTGTGCTTTGAGCACCACAGGCAGACTGCCACATAGTCTTATTATACTAAAAAAATGAAGAGGCAACTCGCACCAAAAATATCTAGATGGATAAATAGCACTACGGATAAGAGGGAAAACATGTATTTTGTTAAAACACCAGACCTCAGATAAATACAGTTAATCCCATTTCAATGGGGCCATTTTGCATACTGGATACATTTTGTCAAAACCCGAATTGGATTGCCCCCCCCCCCACCCAGCTGATACGCTTTCACTCTTGTTTGCTATTGCATGAATTTCATCATCAAAGTACAGCTGTTTGCCCCCATTGCCTCGAAATGAGGTTAGCAATGTGTCCGCTCGCCATAAATCAATGAGATGTCACCTTTTCCGTTTGCCTACAACAATCCTACTCAGGGGAGCGACTGCGGAGAGATTGTGGCTTGGTGGCAGAGTGGTCGTCCACCAATCGGCAGGTCAGCGGTTCGATCCCTGCTTCCCCCAGCCGAAGTATCTTTGAACTGTGGCTTCGTTATGTGAGTGTGTAAGTCGCTTTGGATAAAAGCGTCTGCTAAATGACTAAACGTAAATGTACCCATTCCTATATCTGGCTAACGACGCAAGGATGTCACACCATCACCCGGATTTTCTTTTGCGGTATGGATAGAGTCCTGACCACAGGACAAAAGGGTGGACTTGAGCATGTTAGGGACTGTATGAGAACTGTAAGGGGGAGGATTGGCAGAAAAGGGGAAGGGTTATGTAGGCTACTTTTTAACATTTTTACTTGGGAGGATCTTTATATTATATTTTACTACATTATTTGATCTTATAGATATTTTAATTATTTGTATCCAACAAAAATTATCATCAGCCTTAGAGTGGGCACCTGGGCCTGGTTTGCTCATAGTAGAGAGTGGTTCAGTAAAAGGGACGCAGAATTTTGTGTTTGCCATAAATTTAGTAGCTTTGTGCTGTCTCGTCTCTCTCCCATCGCGTTCAGCAGGTATTTCTACCTCTGCAGCTGCAGAGTCTGGCTCTATGATGTTGGGGCTCCCACTGCCTTCGTGTTCCTGCTCGACAACTGCCACTACTATTACTATTATTATTGTTAGTCCTAGTCTTATTATTATCATTATTATTCCTATTAATATTTACATTATTATTCTGTGGACTTTGCATAGCGCTACTGTGTTCTTTTTCTTTCTCTCAAGCGGCAGATGGCTGCCCACCCTGGGTCTGGTTCTGCTCGAGGTTTCTGTCTCTGTTAAAAGGACGTTTTTCCTTTCCACTGTTGCCAAGTTGCTGCTTGCTCTTGGTGGGGACTGTTGGGTCTCTGTGAATATTATAAAGAGACCTGCTCTATAGGAAAAGTGCAATGAGAACCTCTGTTATTAATTGGCGCTATATAAACAAAATTCAACTGAATACATTTGGCAGGTGCTAATTCCACTTCTAATGCGTCATGTGAAAACTATTGTTCCATAAACATATTAAGGTTTATATAGCAGTACACCATCTTAAATATTTTCATATATTAAGTCATTCATCACAATTGTACCAGTTCAGTATTATATTTTAAGATTTTTGAGAAATTATGAGGCAAACCACTCCCAAATACATACTGAAATGCCAGTGTGAAAGTTCCATTAGCCGTGAGCGCTTCCCAAAAAATGTGCTCTGTTATCTTTGTAAGCTCAGGAGAACGCTAAATTGGTGAAAGTGCATGGACACTGGACAAGTGACGGAACGAACTCTGGAAACAGACACCGTCCATCTGTGAACACCAGACCAAGACCAGTCACAGCATCGACTGGGAAGGGGTCAAAGGTCATCGACCAGGAATCTTTTGAAGGCCGGAGGCATGGGTAAAGCTTTATTTTCAACTTGTACCGTTACACAGTTAAGTCTACTGATTTACAACAACTGCCATCTGTTTGCACCAGCTAAGGCGAGATGTTTTTCAGCATGCTGTGAAAAGGCCTCGCTTTTAGTGTCACTTAAAATATTTGGATGATGCAGCACGTCGCACGGATTTAGTACAATGATACAGACTTCACTATGATCTCATGCTTACAGGAGACATGCTGGACTGAGATAAAACTCTTGCGGTGAATTAGATGGGACCAACTGCTCTACAAACACACGCACCCAAAGGACCCAAACACGCACAGTTACACATAGCCATTTTTGATGCTCTCTGCTCCCTGGAGAGTTTCCCACCATGCTGTTCCCCCATCCCCAGCTAATTGAGTTTGACAGGAGACAAATGTTGGGTGAAGTGCAGGCCGTGGTGACGATGCTCGCAAAAACACATCACACGATGTTTAGTGTAACAACCTCAACCTAATCACATGAGCATACATCCCTTTCAAGTCTCCTGTTGTAGCTTTCTGTCCTGTCATTTCCCCAACAGCAATTCCAGATACCAACCATTCTATTGGTCTTTAAATTGCCCGATTAGATTTTTTAAAGTGTTCAGTATGACCTGGAAACCAAAGAGTAGCTTAATTCAAAGAAAACAAGACTTTTCAGCAGTATATACAGTATGTGCTCACTGCCAACTGTCAGTCAGTGTCAATTCATCAAGTGTCAGAGGAGGACGACACATGGATGCTGAGTTTTAAGTAGCTATCTAGTGGGTAAGTGGACTTCTTCTACTGGACATATAGCTA
The DNA here is from genome assembly GCA_011952105.1 of Coreoperca whiteheadi. Classification (NCBI taxonomy): domain Eukaryota; kingdom Metazoa; phylum Chordata; class Actinopteri; order Centrarchiformes; family Sinipercidae; genus Coreoperca; species Coreoperca whiteheadi. Next base: position 26,793,442 of record CM022476.1, read on the forward strand.
CTAGGGATGAGCGAGTACACCATTATCTGTATCTATATCTATTCAACCAACTAAATGATCTGTAGCCATGTCCGTACTTGGAATGGGTGGGGCTTAAACCAGAAGTGGGCGGGACTTACTGGTAATTCATTTAAGCCTGAAATTGATATGGGTTGATCAGAAGTTGCAATATTTATTAGAAAACTATTTATGGATCAGCCTCGGGAATTGAGCTTCAGAGCACTGTTTTTGATCACAATAGTAATTAGAACTATTTACAGAACAAGTTTATTTTATAAAAGTTGCTATATTTATTGTTTATTAGAAAACAGATATTGACACATTTTACTCTGATAATACTCATACCCATAAAAAGTACATTATCTGTACCAGATGCTCCTTTCAGCCGAATACTCGCTCAACCCTACTAGCTATATTAACCCCGCTAGCTACCCATCTTTGTTATGAATTCAGCATTAAGTATTCAGTGGCTGTTGAAATTCAAATCTCTGTCACCTATTCACTTCAAGAGGTGTTTCCTGTTTGGAAAGGTCATGATTAATCAGAACGTGCTTCGCCTGGCCTGACTTAATACAAACATTTCTTATGCCGTCCTTCTTTTAAGCTGTATAGCAGCCTGTTGCATCTTGCTTTTTAGTGACATGATGTTCCTGGAAGGTGCTTTGAGAGTGTTTCAGTCGGGTCCCCATGTTGAATAAATCTAGTGGCTTTCTAGCTTTCCACAGAAATCCCCAGTTTCTGTTTGCATCACTCCATCAGAACCGGCGCCGCATATGACTCAGTCTTATCTTGATTAGTACAAGATTAAAGCAATCTATTAAATGGAGTGAAATCATTTCACTTGCCCCTGTGCAAATCAACTTTGAGTATTTTCTTGAATCAAGCGACTTCTTTGGTTTTTTCTGACTATCAATCAATGGATTTTCTTGTCATGAGTCAAATGTAAATAAAAGTACAAAAAAGATTGAAGGTCAGATGTTGAAAAATCAGGTGTTGGATCCCTAGACTGACTTTAAAAATGTTGGTAAGGATGGGGACAGTGAATGAGTAATATTCTACCTTTTCTACATGTACTGCTAAGGTGCCCTTGAGCAAGGTGCTCTAGCCACGGTTCATAAAGTGCAGCTGGTCCGTGGCCAACAGTTAATGTGATTAAATGGTTCCAGCTTGGTGTGAATATGTGAAAGCTTTTACAAGTCAAGCAGAGCCCAGCTTATTGCAAAGACTCTGTCACTGAAAAAATGAATATACTACATTTTATATGATGATAACATTGAATTAATCTGCGCAGAGGGTCAGGAGCTTCCGGACCTCGTTGTCTCCCCAGTTTGCAGACATTTTCAGTTGCTGTAGGTTAGCTGCCAACTGCTTCTTCTTCTTTGAGTTCGCTGCTTACTCCTGCTAGCTGCTTTTTAAATATCCTGGTGGTGGGTCGCATACATAAACGGCACACCCCCGTCCCTCCCCAGTTTTATACAGACGTCCATTTGGCTCTGCTATTTCCAACACTGCAGAACAACAATGCCGTGTTCATACGTTTCATACAGAATGGTGAGGCAGTGACCTTGCTGCGTGCATGGGGACGTGTAAAATGACTGACAGCAGCTTCTCTAATTATTAAAGTAAATCGTTAAAGAAAACACATCAAAACAACACACAATAAAGAAATCACTAGGAAAGCTTGCGCTGCTCAAAATCATTTCAGAGGCATAATAGCCTCCAGGGAGGTGGAGTTACATGTCTCTTAAATCGGAGAAAATTATGATTTATGTATACATACGGATTTGGATCACGTCAGAGCCGATCCGCCCATCATCAATGCCCACCCAGTTGGTGTTTGTTGAAAAATATTTGTATACATCATTTTTTTAATATGACCTGCTAAATTTCACCAATGAAACTGTTTAGTCACTTGACATATTTTTGGTTGCACCGTGGAGCCCTGTCTCCTGTTTTTGGTTCACTCCAATTGTTTGGCTCAGTCTCTCTTCTAGGTACAGCAGGCAGCTGTTTCCAGTGGGTCACACTGTGTGCCACCTGCCCAGCACTAAACGGCAGACAGACAAAGTTAGGGACTAGCTAGTGAACATTATGGACCACAGAGCTAAATGAGAGTGAAGACATTACATTCGTCAAGTGGCTAGAAACACATGACTTCGAAAGGATGGCAATGTTGGTCTGTGTCAGCTGGACGTAAAAATAGGCTGATGTTTACAGCTTGATCTGCTGCCCCCAAGTGGTCAAAAAAATCAATTATTGCTGCTTTAATATGAATATTTGTTTAGGCAGTATGGATATCTGACATCTTGCATAACTGATCTCAGCTGTAGGTGGCTTGTAACATTTGCTGCGGATTAGGAAGCAATAATCCTTTTAATGGCATTAATTAATAAATTAATTATCTTAATTGGTATAGACTCAGCAGGCTTTTTTAATCACAGCATGGTGCAACATTACTAGCTGATTGTTGATCCCATGTGTGAGGATAGCTATATACAAAACTCGCCAATGGATACAAAAAAACTTCAGGATAGCAGGCCCAGTGTGTTTATTTCACTTTATTTCACACTTTGACATGCACCTCTTTCCTTTATGAGTGCATGTATTTAAGGGAGGATCAAAACGCACTGGGAGGAGTTGCGCAATCTGCCGGTTTAAAAGCTTTACACAATATGCAAGAATCGGTTTTGCATGAAAAATACCCTGCCAATAAAAAGCAGCAGCAGATTGGTGCAGGTGTAAAGGAAGGTTATTTTGGGCAAGAGAAAATATCATCAGCTTGAGACAGAAAAAAGAGTGGGTGTGCCACAAAAGTGTGCAAGGGAGCAGTGTGAAAACACTTGAGCTTTAAATGTGACACCTTCTTGGAAACAAAGAAGAGAGCAGCCAATCCTCTGTGAACACAAATGTCCATTTTGTAACTCCAAACAAAGAACAAATGGGCATTAAACCTTAAATTGATGTTCACTGAGCAGCTTGGTTAATATTAGACCTGTTTACATTTAGATAATGGTGGGTTGAGAGACTAACTGATTGAGATTGTGAGAGCAGATTGAATCAAAGGACCACCACAAAGTAAACTGCACTTTCATGTACATTAATCTGTGTTGTTTTGTTTTTTTTATGGCAATGTAATGTGCTTATGATTGCTAAACATGGTGGTTCAAATTTTGGTAGTTGGGGGACCAATTTCTGCCACTTCATATGAGATAGTGTCTCAAAATTATGATCATGAGATAGCACGTGTTAGACAATTGGTCAGAATTTTGAGATACTAAGTAATAATAGCGATAAATATGAGAAAAACTTAATAAAGTGAGAATTATTAAAGGAAAACATTTGCTATGGAAACAAGACTAAGAATCTACAGCCATAGCAGCTCTGTGAGGCTGTACATGGGCTCACAATGACATTGCTAACATGCTAATTTAACGTTTACAGCACCATATTCACCATCGTAGTTTGGCGTGGTAGCATGTTAACATTTGCTAATTAGCAGTAAACATAAAGTACAGTAAGTCTGATGGGAATGCCATCGGCTTTGCTGGTATTTGTTCATAAACCAAAGTATCTATCCTTTCTACAATATCTGCACATAGCAACTAGGGTCTGGTTAAGGAAAGGATTGCGGTTATGGCAAATAAACTATGGTTAACTTAAGGATTGGCAACTAAAACACTTGGTTAAGGTTAAGGGAAGATTGTTATGGTCAATAAAAAGGCAAAAAAAGGGCACAGTACAAATGATTTACTGCAAAACAAATGATTTGCTTTGAATTGAATATTTAGATGGTCATTTACACGTGCTGAGTGACGTTGACAATCTATTGCGAGCTTGAAAATGTATTTCCAAGACATCTATGAAGTAACAAAGCAAGCTTTGTTTTTGTATTTCGGTGTGTGTATTCTTTGTAACTGTGAGTCACAGGCGGCGACAGTATGGAGAGCAGATTGGTCAAAAAAACACACACTGGCATAACTGAAACGACCGGATAATCGATTTGAAGTCACTTTCATGAAGTTCTGGCTATTCAGGAAAGACGGCACGAGGAGGGGAGGGAGCTCTTTGGCTTTTTGTGCAGCTTGCATGCTTGGTGTGTATGAGTATATGTGTAATAGCAAAAGAGAGAGTAAGAAAGAGTGTGCATGAAAACAGTTTGATTGTCTAAATAAAGTTCTTCTGAACACCTACTGAAATAAAATTACTTTGAATAAATTTGAATAGATTACCTTGCTGAGAAGACAACTCCTGGAGGAGACGTGCAGCAGTCTATTTACCGCTCACTGACTTACATCACAGCTGTCTGATATGTTTTTGTCCAGTGCTCAATAAATGCAAAGTACGGTTTATTATCTTTGTTTATATCTCATTTTTACAAAAGTAGCGTTGCCATTCTGGAAATCACTTCACATTTTCTATGATTCTAAATCAATTTAATTATTTCTAGTCCTTTCATTGAATCCTTCTCAATGCATTTCAGCAACCCTGAGTCTGGTTCTCAGGGTTTGTTCAACTTACACAAGGCACAAAACCCCAAACTCATTTTCTGATTAGATGTGTGCTGAAGCAAATCAGCACTTGATGCGTGGCTGATAAAATGGTAATAATAGGAAAACAGACAAAAGGCACATCAGTGGCTCAATCTTTTAATCTCATTTGATCTGGCAGGTGGAAGAATACATTCTCATTTTCAATCACACAAAGAGTGTTGGCTGCTAGCAGCAGGAGCGCTGGTTGAATCCATACAGTGACACAAATCATAATAATACTGAATATTATATGTCTGTTGCTCATCTGCTAAAACAGTCATCTTGTGCTTTGATTTAAAAGGTCAATTGCTGGCGACAAATCCTTAATGATGGAAATAACATCCATCTCAAGATGTCATTTTGTCTTTCGTCTCTTTAGTTCTGCAACACAAGAATCATGATCACGCCATTAGCAACAAGATAATTCATCTTAACTGAAGACAGCTCTTGAAATAAATTAATTTCACAATGCATTCGACTTCAGCCTCACCCTGCTGGCAATACAGTTTTTGTAAAATGCAATTATGAATATCATTATGCCATGAATAGCACCGTACATGACTTATTAGGATTGAATTTAATGGGGATTTTAGGTGGACTGAAGAAGAGAAAGGAAGAAGGATGGCTTTCTGTCTGAGTATTATACATTTTTATTAGAGCTACACTTGGAAACAGTTAAATCTACTAATTGTAAAATTGGGGCTTTGACACCTCCCCTTGGTTGTAGCAAAAAAGAAACCGCGGAAGACAATAATGCACGCTGAATCCTTCAAAACGCAGAAAACCACTTACTGAGGTAAAAGCAGAGAAGACGGGGGGGGCTGGTGTAGGTACCAGATATGCTCGGCCTGGCAGATCTGCTTGGAGCATCACTGATTACTGTACAAAAGAACTTTTATAACTTTATTCATTGATTTGGTGAAACTGGATAATATTTTTGGAGTTTCTAGATGGACGGATAGCTTTAAAGTAACCATTAACTGCTGCTAACTGTAACGTAATATGTAACTGTAATAACTAATTTGTAATGTTGGGTTTTAAGAGGGTCTTAATGTATCTGGAAGAGAACAAACGTCCATGGGGAAACACTAAATTTTTTTTTTTGTTTTGGCAAGAAAAATCTAGAAAAATAATGCAGCATTGTAATGAGCTGGCAGGTTGGCCACAAGATAAGTGGAAGGAGCCAAGCTGGAAGCCAGCTACCAGTACTCATTAGTATTCAAATGTGATGGAAAATAGCAATCATCTCCTCATAAATTGTTTTGTATTTGCAGTGTCTGCTTTCTTTGAGCGTATTGTTGGGCTGAATGGCCGTCCACAAAGGAGCATAAACAGCTGTGATGTTCTGTACCCCCGCAGCCATCACTGAATCAAACTTGTTGTATGGAAGGGTTATTTCAATCAGGAGAAGGGAATGAAGTAAAGATAGAAGTTATTTAACAGATGATGTGAGGTATTAATCTTGAGTCGTTGGCACTCAGACTCTGCGAGGAGATTTTGGGGGGTAAGGGCGTCTGAGCTGAGCAGCAGCAGAAGAAATCCCCCCCGTGGAGTCCGGACACTGGTGGCGGCAGCTGAAGACTCTGCTGAGGCTGAAGGCTGAGGCTGATGGTGACGGGCTGGAGGATCTGCGGGGACTTGGCGGAGATGGGGAGGTGGAGGACAACAGTGTTCGAGAACGCAGGCAGCTGCAAGCAGAATCATAATTTAAACAGACGGTAGGAGACTGATAGGTTGCCGATGAAGGTGTGTCTCTGTGCTATTGGATAGATGAGACCAGGTGATGGAGCAGCTGATGTCCCGACTTGACTGCCCCAGATAGTGAAAGCGGGAATAGTAGTGATCATACGTGAGAGGGGCGAGTGGCAGGATGAAAATACTATGCCTACGTATGCGGACGTCTAGTCTTCCTGACTTAACTTGCGCTTATAGCGTCATTAGTCACATGAACTGGAGGCTCTTTTGAAAAAAAGCCCACAATGCTCTCATGTGCCACAACTATATGAATAATCAATGTTGTGTAAATGATACATGCATTATAAACCACCGCATTCATTTGGAAAGAAATAATGACAGATCTAATTATCTGTCAGTACTTAATGTCTTTACTACAGCTTTCAAAATCTCACTTTGTGTATGTGTACATGAACCTATTGTCTTAAAAATCTATAACCTGAAATGGTAGATCAATATGGTGTTTGTCAGCAATACGGATTTCTACAACTCCTTTGTGCAAGATGTTGACATTTAGCCAGCTGCTCATCTGATGGCGAAGAATGCCATCAGAGGCAACTGGAACGAAGGAAGTTACTATGACTAGAAACAATAAAACGCTTGTGTTTTGACAAGGCTTCCAGGGGGGCTTTGACTCACTCTGCAGCGAAAGGCACCCATGTTTTCAACAGATGCTCTTTGAATTCTGAAAAGATGGGAGACGTGCAAAACATTCTAGCACAGCCCATACGTAGTCGACAGTGATAACGGTGGCAGATTTACAACTCGAAATTCTTAGTTTTTAAAAAAACTTTGATTTCACATACATGAGTAAATAAAAACATTCTACTAATTTAACGGCAGGCTATTTTGAAATGATGACTGTCCCAATTAGATTGTAGCTATGGCTTGTTTAACATTATGCTAATGCAGTTCTGTGAATGGTTAGAAAACTCCATCTCCACCTGGCTTGTTTCCAGCTGACTTGTTTTAAAAGATAATCCTGTGAAATGGACTTAAATATGCAAAATGTGGCACACAATATCATGCTAAAAGACTGGCTAAAGCTACATGTTCCAGGCAAACAGTCAGCGTCCTCACCAGTTGATGAAGTATATCCATGTAGAGTGATGGAGGGATGACGTTTTTTTGTAGGCCAACCCGGAAGTTAGCATCGCTCTGGTTCGCTCGACAAAAAGCCAATGGGATTTTTCTATTGGACTAGTTAGCTGGGCATGCTAACGATTGCAACTTACGGGAAAGCAGATAAACACACAGTAACAATTATTTTCTTCCACTACTGCTTTTGTGTTTTTGGTTTTGTGAAGAGTACAAAAAGACGACGGCAACAAACATGAGAGGTAACAAGTATCACTCTTACTTGAGCTGCATGCACACCGGTCATTGTTCGTCAGATTAAAATTCAAATATCTAGCAGCTGCAGGCATAAAACAAGAAAAGGAGAAAGGAGTTTTCAAATATTTTGTGATGTAGGTCCGGATATCCACCGCTGGATTACTCCCAGCTCACAGTAGCACATTTTCGGCAGCATTGCCAAGTGCTTGTTCCAAGGCCAACGTAAAAATATTTATAACTGGAGATTAACAGCATTCTGCTTGTTTATAGCCTGGCTGACAAATCGCCTGTTATGGGAGTATAATTCACAAACAATGAGCGGAATGTTTTCATGAGCGACACACTATGAAATGAATGATGAAGAAAAAAAACGATATTGAACGTATCTGCAGACTGTTCCCTGCCAACCCCATATGCTCATACTGAATATATCAGTAAAATGGCCACTGTCAAGGTCCTGTACTTGCAGGCAGGGCCATTTCTGGCTTTTTGCGGGCCCTGTGCAAAATGTTGTTTGGGGGCCCCTATTTTTTTAAACTATGGCGGGGGGATTCCAAACCCTCTAAGGTGGTCTGGGGGCACGCATTTAACATTTAAATGCCTAAATCTGGTGCACTTCAAGAGGAAAAGAGGCAAGGTACGTGAACAACTTTTAACATCTCTTTTTCTCTCAAATCATACATCTCAAGCAATTTAAATCTACAGAAAATCATGATAAATGGGATACACTGGGGCTTCCCCAGTAATGTAATGTAGTGATGATGCTACAGAGATTTATCATGATTACGCAGATCCCCTCAGCTCTATGGAGCGTTTTAGTGTCTTTCGTGCTCATTGTTTTGGTTTTATGGCCCACAACTGTCCTGTGTGATTCAGTCTCACCACTCTCAACCTTGTTTCCAGAAGGCAGCTGTTTTCATCCATAAACCCACTGACCAGCACCAACCAGCAGACAAAGTTGGCAACTAGCTGGCGAACATAGTGGAACCTTTAGCAGCTAAAGAGCCAGATATTTCCTTCAGGAACGGTTGGAGACCAAAACAGAGCGAAAAGAAGAATGATTATTGGCCAGAAACACAACTCCAAATGAGTGCGGATGTTGCCCTGAGTCTGCTGGATGTGTGTTCTGTTTGCTGTCATTGTTGTGTTTCAAGCTTGTTGTGCTGACCATAAAATCAGCTGATGCAGGTTTAAGTGTTTTAGTGGCCTAAACCCTAAAACTCTGAAATGAATTCCCTCTACTTCACGGTTAACTTTGGACACCATTGGTGTTGCAGCACTAGAAAACCTATCAGTGCACATGAGAAAGTATGTGATGAATAGAGGATGACAATCAAAAGCAAATCTGTGGGTAGCTATTCTCTAGGAGGTGAAAGCAAGCATCAACATTGAGCATTACCCGGGGTCACAGAAAAGAAGCATGCTGGTCCCTTGACACCCATCTTCCTCATCATCTTTTCCTCACTGTGCCACTTGTGCTGCTCAGTCTTCTCTCTGTATTGACCTGCAGTGCAGAGCGTTCTGTAAACCTCGCTGCCTTGGCCTTGGCTCTGCCGCACAGCTGTACTTACTGTGGGAGAGAAAAGATGGGATGACAGTTGGAGTAATTTTGCCTGGAGTTGAATTATTTATACACCAGCGAGGTGCACTCTTTTGTTCGCCCACATAATCCACAGGCTGGGTGTGGATCAGGAATCGAGACTTTGACTGGCATCAGCATGGATCCTCCGAAGCTTCTTCCTGGGTAGGTTCTATCAGTTGTGGGTTCAGCAAATCTTTTTCAGCGATCCCTCTGAACCTGGACATCAGGGTGTCAGCACCACAACCAATTGGCCGCTGACTGTCAGTTTTTGAGAGCCATAGTGACTCAGCACATCAGTCTTCTTTCTAGAGAAATTCTTCCCTTCCCTTCCCTTCCCTTCTTTCAAATATTGACACAATCCACTTGTCTGTCATAGCTGTCAGAGAGAACAGGTTATTTCGATGGGCTGCCATTGGGTTAGACACGACTGGCAAATAGGGATTGATTTTAATCCAAATACACCTAGAAAATAGTGCCTGCTAAACATAATGTACACAATGACAATGTCTGAGAATAAAAAGTTCAACTTTTTGCTGACTTTTTAGGTGTGTAACTACACTAAAACTAAGAATACCAGACGAAAACTACATCTATAGCTCTTAATGTATTGTAACACTTAAAAAAACAACAACTGTAAATTGGAATTATAAATAAATATCATAATTCATTTTTTGCAAATGTATTTATTCAGGAGAGTTCTACGCATATGCATTGGCTGCACTCATGTACAAGCAGTGTTGGGCAAGTTCACACTTCACAAGAGCTAGCTCAAAGTTCAGTACACACATTAAAGTTCAGGTTCATTGCTCGCCATTTTGTATAATGTTCACAGCACCAAAAAAAATGAACTAGATCACCTTCATTTCTTCCGTTTTTTTTCCTTAACAAAATGCTGTGAGTTTGACTTGGGTGGAGGAACTTTGTGGCTGTCGGCTCGTGATCTTACCCTTTGTTAATGAATTCATCATTCACTTGCAGATATTTCCCAAGACTGGTCGGATGCTGTACTGTTCTGTACTTTCGGTTATTTTTCTACTGCTTTGAAGTGTGTCAGTGTAGACTTGGAGAACAATGCCCGGTGAGGGCAGTCTTCCTGTATCTGACACAGTATCTCCTACAAGGAACGTTTGTGGGGAATTTTCTATGTTGTTCATGTTCTCCACTTATTACTAAAATTACCCAGAGGAATACCCTATATAAGATATCTCTCTCTCTATTTACTTTGCTCCTTTTTAAGCCACATCTTCATATGGGCTCACTTCATTATCAGCCTATCAGACGGTGCCATAAGGAACAAATGTCTGAAAGTGTCACAAATTTGAGTGGAGCTTACATGTTAACCCCAGAGACGTTCAGAGGTGATAGTATGCAAAGCCGAGGCACAGTTTTTGAGTTGAGTTAAAGTCAAGTCTCCATAACGGCTCGGACGAAACTAATTTGGCTAATCCAGTTAAGTAAAAAACAAAAAACACAGTGCAACACTTTTTGCCTTAATGAGTTCACTTAAATTAGCCGTTGTATCTGTCTCATCCAAGTGACAGGAAAAGGGACCCTAGTAATTTCAAGACATGTCATATACACCCGCGCAGCGAACTCGCTTTGCATTTTCAGTTCATCATTTCAACCACTGAATGATCTGTTATAGCTTGTCTTGCTCTTAGTCCGTAAATAGGATTGTACTGTCATGCGCTTTATTCCACTTAATTTTTTTAATAACTATGTCCTATTGTTACTATTTGACAGATTTTACATAAAACATACAGGCTTATAAAATTAAAAATACATCGTTAAAGATTAAACAAGTAGCTGCCAACCTTTTTGGCTTATGACCCCTTATGAAAAAGCAACATCTAATTTGAGCCTCATGTCTCATTTCAGATTGCCATCAGTTACTGTACATGCAGTTCCTGAGAGATTTCCCCCTCTAAACTTCTCAGATGGTTTCCTTTATCGTTAACGTATCCACTATTCCACAAAAAAGCAAACCTTAGAGAAAAGTCCAAAACAAAACAGTGAATGGCGTGTTTCTTCTTTTTCTTTCCTACCTCATTAATCATCTCATGAACCCCCCCCCCCCCAGTAAACAGTAAAACGCTTGCTTGTGCACCTCATTAATCGGCCTAACAGTGTCATATATAATATCAGTCACAGGCACCGTTTTCTGCATCATCTGAATCAGTACTTTTACTTTTAATACTTGAAATACATTTTGCTTATACTACTGTTGTACTTTAACTTAAGTAGAATTTATAATGAAGGACTTTTACTTGTTTAGAATTCTTACGTTGTTGTGCTGGTAATTTCACTTAAGTAAAGGATCTGAGTACATCTTCCACCACTTTAATAGCTAAACAAAATATTTAATTCATGCTCTGGGCCACTGCTGTTAGAAAGTCACAAAGTCACCAAGCTTCCACTTTATGTCTCCAAGTCGATGCATCAGATTTGACCTTTACTACCCCGCTGTACCAGCACACACTTCTTTCCCATATTTTAATATTCACCCAAGCACTCTGAATTGAAAGCATTACACACAAGTGAACAAGCCAGTAAGACCGCAGAGCTTGACTCTTGAAGAGGTGCTACTGCCGAGCACCTGATATCTGCAATTGGCTTCATAAATCCAGGCTCGCACATTTTTTTCATCCCATCAAGCACTGTGTAATCCCTGGAATTACAATGCGAATGAACAAAAGAATCACCAAAATATTAGAACGGTGGGCTTTTCCTGACAGCAGCAGGAGATGGCCTCCTCTCAGGCAGTTTCTGCACAGTTAAGTGCTGTGTTGCATTAGTCACAGTGGTAACTATCAGCAGGCATGATGCATTTCCATAAATCCACTGAAAGCTTTTGATTAATGTAATTGGCTTGGCTTCAGTCACTGCATTTTTATGAATTTATAATTGTATGAAGGGTACAGCTGCTGTTTACCCCATTCCTTTACCAGCCTTTATCATGGATTATATAATGTATACAGTTGTTTCTATAATGAGGTATTTAATGGATTTTGGTGTAAGAAACAATAGGTCACAAAGTAAGATGGGACTCATTGAAAGCTGAGAGATGAATTTAAAGGAATAATTAGTTTGACTTGTTGGGGAACACACATTTGCTTTCTTGCTGAGAGTTAAATGAGAAGAGTGATACCACTCATGACATTATGCTATCTATGAATCTACAATTGCAGCTGATTAGCTTAGCTTAGCATCAAAACTGGAAATAGGATGGAAAAGCTAGTTTTTTGCAGCAATGATACAGCGACGATATTTGACATTTGCACCTTTGCAGTGCCACCAATCACAGATGCTTCAGTGGTGACATTGAGCATGCAGCAGTTTGTCTTCCTGACATTTAGCTCTACTCTCTATCAGGCCTGCCATGCCTCCAGGGAACTCCCTGTGTAATTTTTCACTACTATGTACACTGAGCCAAAACTGCTGCCAGTAAACTTTTCAGTCATTGTCAAACAACAAATTGTTTTTCTTACATTTCTTGAGCAGTAGCAGTATACCCTTCATAGCACGGAAATACACTGGACTTATATGCTTGGTTGTATAGGTCTAAAGGGAGGGGGTGTAAATAGGTGAATGCTAACGCTGGTCTGAAAGTGATCAACTGACGGTAATGATGACGTGCATCTCTGGATCAGAAGATGACAGGCTGTAGACAAGGAACTCTAAAGCAACATCTTCGTATGGTAGTGAGACACCATTTTGAAAATGAATAATTATCTGCGTGACACCAAAGGGAAAAGAGAACATTGCTGTTGCACTAGAGTGTGTATTCTGAGTTTTTAAATTCTGATTCATCACTCCCTGTTATTAGCATTAGCCTCATCTGGGCTTTGAGTTTAGTGCAAATAAGCAAATGTTCAGAGCCTCACAGAGCCGCTAGCATGGCTCATCTCGCTGTACATTGCAAAGTTGAAATATGGACTTAATTAGATCATGAGTGGATTTTGATGTGTATTCGGGTAAATGATTCCCTCCGTGACGCTGCAGAGTTCCCAGAGGGTTGTATTCTTTATAAGTGTGATGAATTTTACAAAAATAATGCCAAAGTCAATTTAATGATGGACAGATTATGGATGGATACTGTATGTTTTTTTAATCTTGCTGCAGGGCAAAACCCCCCAAAAACTAGTCAGTAAAATACAAGGCTGTTGCATTTAGTTCAGGAGGTCGACCCAAGTGCAGACAATAGTCAGAGAGATGGTGGAATGAATATAAGATGACTTTATTTACTTAGTAAGAAGGAGAACCAAACAACTGAGCGTGGCTGCGAAGTTCAGGTAAATGTAGAACAGAGAGTAATCCATGAGAATTCCAACAAAGGTAAATCCACAGGGAGACGAGAGAGGCACAGGAAAAGCGCAAAAGTGAGGATTAAACGCAGACCCGGTGGGGACAAACGCAGGGTACATGGTGCAACAACAATCTGACACAGAACAAACGAAGAACACAGACTAAATACACTCAGGTAGGGGAGACAACGAGACACAGGTGAAACCAATAAGGGTACGCAAACTAATCACAAGCAGGAAGTTAAACTACACAAGACACATGAGGGAGAACTCTTACCAAAATAAAACAGGAAATAACAGAACACAAACCCAAAACCATGACAAAGGCCATGCATTTTAAACAGTTGAAGGCTATGTCCAAACTCACTGAGGAATTGGTGGACATATAGACTTCTGGTGAATGAGAATGTTTTGTATCACAGCATGTCTATGGAATAGTCCTGACAAACTGATGAATAAATGCAGACAGAAATATTGTTTTATATTCCTTATGGCACCAAAAATAACATATTTTTCATTTTTAAACATTTTAAAAATGATGTGGATTTATTGCACCTTCAAAATATGTTAATGAAGATGAGTCAAACTGTTGGTAGCTGTATCTCACTCATGACTGGTTGATCTGTGACACATACTGTAGTCGGATGAGTCAGTCTTCAGGCTATGGGGCATTTCAAACTTAACTGTGGCCCAGACAGAAACTGGAAAAGCAGCAGGCAAATGATTTGTGAGGGTGAGAATGAAAAGAAACAAACACTAGTAACAAACGAGACTTGGAGTCTACAGCCATGCTAGCGGCTCTGAGAGGCTGTACTTGATAGTGAATGATGATGCTAACATGCTGATGGGAATGGGAAACGTTTGAAGGTATTTGGCAGCAAAGGACTGGACAAACAGGAAAGATGACCTGATGATGGCGCTAGAGAAAAAGTCAAGGGATCATCAAAGTGATTGCAGTTTATCCTGAGAGGGAGATTAATGTACGTACCAAATGTCATGGCAATCAATCCAATAGTTGTCAAGTCATGTAACTATCCATCCATCCATCCATTTTCTCCCTGCTTATCCGGGGCCGGGTCGCGGGGGCAGCAGTCTAAGCAGAGACACCCAGACTTCCCTCTCCCCCGACACTTCCTCCAGCTCTTCCGGGGGAATACCGAGGCGTTCCCAGGCCAGCCGAGAGACGTAGTCCCTCCAGCGTGACCTAGGTCTTCCCCGGGGCCTCCTCCCGGTTGGACATGCCCGGAACACTTCCCCAGGGAGGCGTCCAGGAGGTGTCCGGGACAGATGCCCGAGCCACCTCAGCTGACTCCTCTCGATGTGGAGGAGCAGCGGCTCTACTCTGAGCTCCTCCCGAGTGACCGAGCTCCTCACCCTATCTCTAAGGGAGCGCCCAGCCACCCTGCGGAGGAAACTCATTTCGGCCGCCTGTATCCGGGATCTTGTCCTTTCGGTCATGACCCAAAGCTCATGACCATAGGTGAGAGTAGGAACGTAGATCGACTGGTAAATAGAGAGCTTTGCCTTGCAGCTCAGCTCCTTCTTCACCACGACAGACCAGTACATCGACCGCATCACTGCTGAGGATGCACCGATCCGCCTGTCAATCTCCCGCTCCGTCCTTCCCTCACTCGTGAACAAGACCCCAAGATACTTAAACTCCTCCACTTGGGCCAGGAGCTCTCCACCAACCTGAAGGGGACAAGCCACCCTTTTCCGACTGAGAACCATGGTCTCGGATTTGGAGGTGCTGATTCTCATCCCCGCCGCTTCACACTCGGCTGCAAACCGTCCCAATGCACGCTGAAGGTCCTGATTTGAAGAAGCCAACAGGACAACATCATCCGCAAAAAGCAGAGATGAAATCCTGTGGTCCCCAAACTGGACTCCCTCCGGCCCCTGACTGCACCTAGAAATCCTGTCCATATAAATAATGAACAGGACCGGTGACAAAGGGCAGCCCTGCCGGAGTCCAACATGCACCGGGAACAAATCTGACTTACTGCCGAAAAACTAAAATGTAAACCTACTGGTTGAGTTAGAGGTAAAGCCATCAGGATACATCTTCTGGGGACCATGAATGTCTGTACAAAAAAATAAATAAATCAGCCTACATATTGCAGGTTCTTAAGTGCAATCCTCCTGGACTAGTTAGTAAGCAGAAATTAATGAGACAGGAGTTGATGGTAACAATAAGACTTTTGAATAAACTGTGCGAACTTGTTGTCCCCTCAGCGACAACACTAAGAAACTTGCTAACGGACAGTTAAGACCAGGTTATATTAGAAAAAAACTGGTTTGAATGAAAGCGGAGAGAAAAGCCAGCCATTATAAAGAGGGGGAGACACAACAGGACAGTCTCTCCTGGAAGACATTTATAGTGTTGAACTGGGTTGCTCACACAAAAAGTGCCACAAATAGTTGCGTAAAAAACTTGAAAAAAGACAGCAAGAGAGAGAAGTTCAAACCCAGCTGACTTCACTCAGCCGCCCAATCACTGTGTGAAGTGAAGTGAACAAACTAAATAAAGGGATTCAAGGCAAACCTCATCCATCTTCCGTATTGCGATCAGGCAGCAGTCTGATCGCTGTCTTTGCCAAATACACGTCCACTATAAAAACCCCTCATGACATGTGGAAGAGGGATGGTTAAGGAGACTCAGGATGCATTATCTTCCTGGTGCTACCCAGGGACGGATGGAGAACCTGAGGTGTGATAATCTGCCTCGATGAACGTTCCTCATGGCTCATTTCCTAACCCCTTGCTTCCTCCTCCCTAGTTTTGCTAACACCTTTCTCTCTCTCAGTCTCGTCCCTCCGTCTTGATTCTTCTCACTTGGCTTTCTCACTCTCTGAGCTCTCATCCAGTCCTTTTATTTCTCCCTCATGTCCCTCACGTCCACTTCACCGCTCTCTCTTTTGCTTAGAGTAATTAATGGTTTGGATCTACTATCATTCTACTGCCATCATTTTGTTTTGCTGCTCTTTTTTTATTATCTGTCCACTTTAAAAATCCCTCAGTGCATTTGTATTGCAGCCTTTGCTGATAGCCAGACACACACATCTAAATACTGTCTGAATGCTCAATGCTGATCAATGTCTAAGTAACATTTATAAATTAAACGGTAAGTCAATGAAAATGTTTTCCATTATCTTGTTTTTAACATCAGACTGATGGACTAATTTGTTGGTTTCAGTAGAGGCTGGTGTATTTATTCTAAGGGACAGAAGGGGCAGAAGACTACAAGTTTGGAAATAAAAAAAATCTCGGGGTGTTGAGTTAAAAAGAAGTGAGCGCCTCATCTCCGATTGAGGCTAGCGACTTGAGGCTACACTAGCCGCCACTGGCATAACATATCTGGATATCCGACCAAACTGTTGGCCTCTAAGTTGCAGTGTGGATAATGTGGGAAAGGGAATAAAGCGAAAGCATGGAATAAAAAAGATGCGATTTCTGCTGCATCAAATGCTAAATCGGTGGAGTACGATTTCAATGAGTGTGTTTGAGAGGAAGCGGGAAAATAACACGCAAGTTCATGGTTGGGCACAGTGGTGATGTTTATTGACAACTTGATGATTTCAAGTATTGTTCATTTATGAAGTGAAGCCCGTGAGCTACTTGCAAGCAGTCAGCTCGAGTCCGCTGCTACATTTACAGAGCAAACTCTTCTCACTGCAACATCCATCCAATACATCTGTTTAATCATTGCAGTGTACTTAATTAAGCAATCGGTTCTCTGCTCACTCTTTTGCTGTTTGTGTATTTGGTCATGTTTTCTGGATTTGCAGCGTGTTTTCTAAATGCAGCGCATGTGTCAGACTGATGAACGAGTCAATTTGCGTGCGTTTTCTTAAGGTGCAGGCGCGTTGAGCCCTCTTGTGGGGAGTGACAAGGTCAGACCGTAGGCACCAAATATCAGCGCTATACGTATTCTACGTTCTCATAATCTGATCCGCGTGAGATGGCTGACTGAAATAACTTTGTCATACTTTGCAGTGCTATACAACCTGCAATCAACCTGATGTAAGGTGGCCTATACTTACCTCAGTGCAAAATAGACCGTAAAATGGTATCTAGACTGGATAGAATTTTTTTGTGAAAAACCTCAGTAAAATGCACAATGTAACAACATAGTATTTCCAGTTGTCTGTTTGAATCCAATGGCACTTAGTAAAGACTGCTTAGTCCACATTATTGCAAAGGAAAAGCATATGTTTCCCTAATTCAACAAAATACTACGAGCTATTACTTTTGGCCATATGGCTAAGCTCTTACTATGAACCTTGATCTAAAACAATCACACATTTGGGTTTTGTACTTGTTCTCCAAATAATCCCCACCTACTGAGTAAAATGTTAAATATGGAATATGGATGGAAAGGTGGGAATACATGAAGAGAAGCACAGATGGTGCTACCTGGAGGTTCTGGTTCCTCTGACAGACTTCAGACGTTTGCTCGCTGAATCTCCCTCCGCTGGTTTGGAAAATGACAGGAAGCAGATGCAGTGCAGGGCTGAGCTTCCCAAAGGCTGACAGCAGACCTGATTATTATGACCTTTTATATAAAAATCATTTATTGGCTGCAGTTTATCTCTCATATAATTAGAGGTCCTCCCTGACCACAACCAGTGCTTATTTCGGTGCCATGTATCTGCCCACCATTCCCGTCTGTCAAACCTGCATTAAAACATCTGTCACCCCGTCCTAGTGAGCTGCTGGCTGGCTTTCAGTGAGGCAGTTAACTGTCCCAAGGAGGTTTTCTTTCAAGTATCCAGGGTCAAAAACACTTACTTGCATAATGCTACTGGTGCAGAATACAGTGCATTGGATGCAATTTGCCACAAAATTAAGTCATATTCACTTGAATGACGATATTATTTGGTCAGTGTAAAGAATTACACGATGTAGGTCAGCATTTGTTCCATGAAAATGTTGCTTCTCCATTTCATTATATAAAGCACAAGATTTAATTGAATCTTTTAGTCACACATTCATGACAGAGAGTCTCTTGGTATTAAAACTGACAGAATGCTCAGCCCCATAAAGGCAACTCAGCTGTGGTTTATTATGCATGCAGTGTGTCCCGTCTGGAGGTTCCAGAGCAGCACACGGCATGTTTTTATGTGACACTAGCAACACACACTGAGCCTCTGTTGTTTTTCACCTGTTTAATCACACACACACACACACACACACACACACACACACACACACGGGCACACACAGAGAGCCCGCTGCCTCTTCCTCCTCCTCCTCACTCGTCTCTGTGCACCCGTACCGCACGTCAGGATTCACAAAGGTAGAGAGTGAGCCGTGGCTGACACGTCTACAAAGTAAATTGTTTTTTTGGTCTACGCCCTTTCTGAACATTACTGAAGCGCTACGGCACTTTCTGCGCCAGATGCTTGTTTCCATCCCTTAGTCACAACTGTTGTTTGAGCTGGATAAAACAAAAAAAACAAAACAAAACAAAAAACCACACACTGACCTTTTGTTGCTTGAAATGAACACAAACCCGATGTGGTGAACTGTAAATCAATACTTTTTCTTTAATAGAAGACCGATTTTGGCAAAGAGTACAGATAAAAACACCCACTGTACAGGAAATGTGAATCCACAAATGGCAGTTAACAATGGAGGCAGGAACAGGTACACAGTCACCTCAGAGCAGTACTCGCATGGAAAAGATACACAAGATTAACTCTTTTTCTTTTCACACAGCAAAAGCATGATTGAAATTTCGGAGACACAGAGCCACTTATAAGGCTGTCTCAAGCTAAATCTAATCAGGAGTAATCCTGATAGAAACAAGCAAAACATCAATACAGTACAGAACTCGGACTGGCAGACATGGCTGTGTCTGAAAAGTGCCTAATAGCTACTTAGTGTATGTTTCAGTTTGATATCTCTTATCCACGTACAGTATTGCTTCGCCTATATGATGAGAAATGTATTGATTCACATACTGCGCAGTATCACTTGGTTCTATATTCCAGAATGTCGGACTTGGAGTGAGGAGACTGTGAGGTTGAAGTGCTGACTTTTAGCTTTAAGGGTATTTGAGGGATTTAGCAAAAAAAAATCCTGTGGGAACAGTAGGAATTGTAGCCCTATACCCTTGGGGGATATGCATTCAAAGGGCTCAGAATTTTACACGGTGGATTGGATGGGAATGTAACCACCATCAAATTAAAGCTGAGAGTCAGCATTTTAAAGGATAATGCTGTGGTATATTTTTTGTTATTGTCAACAGATCTGGAAAAGACCAAAATCAACAATGCATTAATCCTTCTTGCAATACTTTGTGACTTTCCTAACTTGTCTGGAGCCCTCAGACAGCTCTGATCCTATTTGTTCCGACTGAAGATGTAAATCTTTAAATTCTGATCAAAAACACAAATAAATTCCTCTTCTTCTTTTTTTTAAATCTCAGTAATTTACTAAAACACCTGGGCACTGTAGTGTTTAGCCACTGTTACTCAAACAGGAGTAAATACTGTATTTTTCTTGGACTATAATCATTTACCTATTAATACATAGCTGGTGTGCAAGTGAGTATTTCCAGCAGCAGGATGGTGTCAGAGGGATTAATTCGAAAACAAACTACAGCGTGTGTTCACTGTAATGAAAGCTCATGAACATTTTGAAAAGTCTCAAAGAGCCATATTGGGAAATTATAGCAGGAAATCAGCTGCGTCAGCCAGAGAAACGCTCTAGGATCATTCTATAACTAGAAGGATTATAGTGTGCATGCTCTGTGAGCGCAAATAGGAGGAATCTAAAGAGAAAGATATATATAAAAGGCCACATTTTACTAGTTTGAGTACTCGAAATAATATTGAGTGCACAGGAAATACAATTCTTTTCACCGTTTTGATTAATTGGTGGGTACAAGATACAATTCGTTCCCATCTATTTGGTTAATTCACGCACGGAAGATAAGTGAATATCATAGACCATATATAAAGATGGACGACATCACAGCTCCCTAAAAGTGAAGCCAAAACATCTCGATCGCCCCCTCGGTGGCTGGCTGCAGTACAGGTCTTAAACCCAGCCCCCTCCATGATAGCGGATGCGACATGAGCCAAAATAAAATCTCAAAGTGAACGCAGAATACATTTTCCCCAAAGATGGTTTTCAGTCATTTTAGCTAGTTCTTAGCACGCTGACATACGTTCAAATGTAAATTTATCTTATAAGTTTGGGTGCTATTTGATGTTCTAAAAATGGGGTATCACGTCATGATTGACAGCTTAGGCCCGGCTCGCGGTTGAGTCGGCGTGGGTGTGTGGGCGGGACCTCGATATCGATCACGACTGCGTAGAATCTGGCTCCCAATGACGTCACCAGCGCACGACGGCAGCGCCCATATTCAGGATATTTTCATTTTTGTTCAGTGGGAGGAAGTGGAGACGCATTGTCCATCTATATATACAGGCTATGGTGTATATATTGAGAACCAACACAACAGACCAGCCTTTCTCCCCAAAGCAATAAGTGCAGTGTGTCAGGGTTTTGGGAGTATCTTCCCTCTGCTTCCTCATGTTTCCCAGTGT
>CM022476.1:26815077-26897578 GCA_011952105.1 Coreoperca whiteheadi
CAGTGCACCTGCTTATTTTACCGTTTAGGATATCAATCATCATGTGTTCTATAGTAGAGCCTTATTAACGCCTAATTGGCTTCATGGGGTTATATCATAGTACATTCCTTAAAAACCACAGGCCTAATTATGCGAGGCATGTTTTGAGCACCCACATACTGTTGCACGCAGATGCAGTGAGCTACCAAGTGCACCAACGGTACTCTGACGATTAAGGACCAAACTATAAAATCAACCTTAACGTTGGCATCCATTTCTTCACCATAATAAAGCCTACGTTGAACACATAGGTAGGCTTTCAACACGCATCTACGGTGCGTCTTAATCCAAGTATACCAGCGTGTGTAAAGATGCACACAACTCATTTTTCATTCATTGTATCTTGTGCCCACAAATTTATCAAAACGTCGGAGCGAATTGTAGGCATTTAGAGTGCTCAATGTAGTAAAACGTGGCCTCGATATATTTTATTTTTCTCAGTATGGCCACTCTGGGGCTCCCTAGGAAGCCTACGGAAGACTGAAAAACATTTTCAGCGTATGTGCCCAGTGGGCAACTTTCACTGGAATGAATGGCTGCCGTCTTGGAATACAGCCGCCTGGTCTTACATCCATAATAATACATCCATGCTAGCTAGCTACCGAACTGTAGCCATTAAAAATAGCAACAGAAAAACTGGTTCAGGTGAGAATGAGATCGAAGAAGAAACTCTTGAATCAGCGTTTTTCTTCCATCTTCGTCAAAGCTGTGTCACCTGAAAATGCGGCCCGCGGGACACATATGACACCCACTACCGATTGTTAGAGCAAAACAAAATCCCCCCCCCCCTCCTCCCAAACAATAAGAAATCAGGTAATAAGAACAGGATTTCAGATTTTGACATGAAACAAAATGCCAATTCAGTCTGATTATCAGACTAAGGGTTTGTTGACAGTACGTAGAATACACAGTACAGTATAGTACAGAGTCAAAAACACTGTGCGGATATTTATTGAACACATATGCGGACTCTCAACCTTCTGATTAAATTTAGGACATAAATGTCAATAAAGTGATCTGTGATCTGTGATTGACTGACGACCTGTCCAGTCTCTCGCTCAATGCCCGCTGGGATCGCCTCCAACCCCCCCATGACCCTCCTAAGGATAAGCGGGTCTAGCTAATGCAAGGATAAATACAGACAAATAAGAAGTAAACTAATGACAGTAGAGGCTCACCCTGCCTAGAACAAAATCTCCCTTATGTGGCAGGTTCAGTGAAAGCGGTGATATTTAGTTTTCAGACACAGCCAACAGCATGGTGACAAAGCGGCATGGCTATTTGTATTGTAACAAGCACCAGTACTGAAAGATGACTGAATATGTCTCTTCATGGCACAGTTGAGTCCAATCACATTTTAGTACATCTTTCCATGGATTCATTAACCTCACAACACAATACAGATATTTCTATAATAATCATGATTCAAGTTCTCTTTTTTTTTTTTTATAGCTCATAATCAAAATGTCACATTCAAAAGTACAGTAGATTCACAAAGGAGACCACTGGAAAGCCTGGCGTTTGTGCAAGATGAAGAAAACCAGAGAGTATACAGGAGTATTTTCACAAAGCAACAATACTGAGCCTAACTGCAGCAACGCACATGTTTACATTGATTATACAGTATATTGGAGAGGCTGTTCTTCGATGTTGCTTATGTTAGCAGGGTGCTGTGGTTTTGGCCCTTGCAACTGAGAGAATTTCTCTTTGTATACTGACGCACATGATGTCACTTTCTTAGAAAATGTTCTCAGTGAAGTGCACTTGAGTTATGCGTCGGTGGACGTAAGGAGACTGAACGACTAGCTGCGTTGTGCGCGGCACCCTCAAAGCCACTTAGGTCACTGTAGCACACAAGTGCACCAGTCGGCTCCCACTTTCACACACACACACACACACACACACACACACATTTGAGCATGCACCCCTGTCACGGAAGCGGCAGTCTTTCTATTTTCACCGCATTTAATGACCTGCAAGCACAAATATATGTGCGCCTGTGTGTGAGGGATGCTTCTGCGTGCGTTCGGCTGGTTGCCCTCTCCACTTCTCTGCTGTAATTAGCATGATTGGAGAGCGAGGGATGGATAGAAACACAGGAAGAGATGGTGCTGATGAGGCTACTCACCCCACTGTGTAGTCTGCCTGGCGCCTTCTCCGCAGCAACAAGCTGTCATCCTTTGTCTCCATCAGCGACAGCTCTCATCAGCGACGGCTGCGTGAGTGCGTGTGTGTGTGTGTGTGCGTCTGTGTGTGTGTGTGTGTGTTAGAGAGGCCGAGAGAAAGAGAGAGAGAGAGAGAGAGAGAGAGAGAGGGAGAGAGGGAGTCTGCCGTACGCTCATTGAAGGAGCACTCGTTGAACAAAGTTGATTACACCTTCATTAAAGGCCCAGCCTCTCGTCCACCCGCTCCACTTGCGCCGTGATGGGCGGACGAGGGAACATACCCTGCATTCTGCGCGCAGGGTCTGGATTATTCTTGGCTTGCTGGTTATGATTAGAGTACCACAGTAATTGTACAAATAACTAAATAAATAAAAACTCATCCTCTATATCCCTCTCGCTGGCTCAGACAGCTGATGCTACATTATAATGGTTACTATGCATAAGTTATATAATATTAGGCCTGTCATGTGCCCCTATAATTAAATTTGATGGGCTTGGTTGGGATTCAAATTCAATATGATTTTTTACCCTTGCACTGACAAATCACACCAAGATTCATTTCCCTTTGACAAGGTTGGTTAAACCCTGTTTGTGTGACCACACCCACAAAGTTCTGATGAAGCAGAATAGCTGAGTTTGCAAGTGTTAAATCTCTTATAAAATAAATGATAACTAAGTAGTTTTTGTTCAAAGTTGAACTTTGATTGTTGCTTACTTACTCATTCACATTAATGTTACAGATTAATACTTACAGAGAAGTTTAGGGGCTTTAAGCCACCAACATCATTCCTACTGGCTGTGGTGTTACTAACTGTGATGCTAAGCACCCATTGTTCAGAGCTGTAGTGAGCATAGCATACACACTCTTAGCATACACTGTTGAGTTATAGCAGACACTTTAACACGGACATACACTGTTGTGTGGAAATAAGTCTAGTGTTGGACAATAGTGGGTTCCGTGTCCATGCATTTTTAGACACAATAACAGGTCATCAAGGCCAGTCCCATTCCTCAAAATGCGGACGGGAAATTCATTTTCCCAAACTTGGAGCACACAACTGCATACCGTTTACCACCAACATGAACAGTAATTCTACTGCAGGCCATTTGGGGAGTTCTTGTCAACCGGTAAAGTTGGGAAATAGCATGAGATCAGGCTGTATTTATCAGCTGTTTACTTTAAGGCTGTCACTGGTAAATACATATTAACTGGACCATGGAAAAAGCCACAGTAAGGTGTTGATGATGGAACGTATAGGCATAGTATATGCAAGTATAGGCTTAGGCCGATTGTCAATTTAACTGAAAACTGACGATGGACTGAATCAATAGGTAATGCCTATCTAGTTGCCGCCCGGCATATCTTTGGGGTGCCAAAAAAACCAAAACTGCCATGGTTTATTCTATGTATGTATGTATGTATGTATTTATGTACATACATAAATAAGCCATTTTTTGTCTCTTGCATGCGTTCATTCTATTAAAATTCATTCTGTCTGTAGCCTTCAATGCATTCACAATTTGCGTCTTTTACCTAGAAGCGCTGCACGATTTCCTGGGGTCTGGCAGAGCAGGTCATGCGTAGACGGAGGTCAGGAATGCTTCTCTCCTTTTTGGAGGCTAATAAACAACCACATTATGCGCGCAGCGAGTGTGTGTGATTGAGTACAGGTGAGAGAGAGAGAGAGAGCGAGAGACAGAGATAGAGAGCGGCAGAAAAGTGATGGTGAATGGAGCAGAGCAGAGGAAAGGGTTAAGTCGTCCATCTGGCTGTAAATGTACAGTGTAGGTTGCAGTGTGTCAGGTAATAAATGCTGCGGCTTCTCCCAGTCTCCCAACTGCTGGGAAGTGAAAGGGGGTTAGCGCCGAAGCCCCGGTAACAGACGAGTACTGTCTGTGGTAGATACACA
Organism: Coreoperca whiteheadi; assembly: GCA_011952105.1. Classification (NCBI taxonomy): domain Eukaryota; kingdom Metazoa; phylum Chordata; class Actinopteri; order Centrarchiformes; family Sinipercidae; genus Coreoperca; species Coreoperca whiteheadi. The sequence goes on from CM022476.1 coordinate 26,819,192, forward strand.
GAACAGATCAATGATAATGATATTAAAACAATATTAATAAAGCGATTAAGTAATTCATTGTCTCTCTGTTGACCGAACTGAACACACACGCGCAGGCACACTCCCACACACACGGTCGGTGCGTTTGTGGCTAGCTAGCTTGCTTGCAGCTAGCGTGCAGTTGGTTCAAACTTTGCTTCAGTGTTAACACACCTTTTGGAGGGACAAGGTGTTACAGAAATAAAAATGTTTTCATGTCTTTTGAAAGGGTCGGCTTTCCCTGTATTCCGTATGATATCCTTGTGTTTCCATGCTAACTGAAAGTGGCGGCGATGAGTGGCTGTGTACAGGCACAAATCACTTTGCCGTAAATGACTGCATGACATCCAAAAACGAACCTGGTTACATAACTTACAGTGATATATTTGGCATGTGACACGTCATTAAATGATCAAACGATGTAATCATTTTTAAAACACATGAATATTCAGGGCATAACCCCTGTCCTCCCGAATCCTGCAGACTTAATAATTTTGGGAAAAGCTCTTCTTCTCAAAATGTTCTTACTGTTGAATTGAAGCCCCAGACTATTTTGATGTTCTCGTCACTGAATTGATGACTTGGCAAAGACATTCATCTCCTAAAAGCTCTGTAGGGTGTATTACTTTTACATTCTAGCCTCTGTGAAAGACTGTGAAAGTGTCATTTATAGTGATGGCCGGGTGATTTTTCTTATGCTGTTATGCTGTCTAACGTCTGTTGTATGTCCTTCATTTTGTCTTTGAACTGAATGTGGCTTCCTGTTGTCCCCGCACTATGTTCGTACTCAATGTTAGAAAAGTTTTCATGCCACCAAGACAAAGATTTGTTAGCTTTGTACTTGGTGAATAAAGTGATATGATATTGTCATTGTGAATCAAATTAAGCCACGTTGCTTCACAGCTCCTCCTCAGTTTCATGTCAGCCGACACTGGAATTTATAACAACAGTGCTTGTGCACTGAGAATAGACCAGGAGTCAGGAGGGGAACAGCAGTGTGTGTGTGTTTGTGTGTGTGTGTGTGTGTGTGAAAGTAGAATGATGGGTGTCAACAGGTGATCGCTCTCTGTATGTGTGTGCATGTTTTGTGTATGCACACTGCAAAGAAGCTCCATCTTGAAACACGATTTAACCAAGGATTGAGTCATATTTATTAACAATATATATCTCATAACAGGAAGACTATTGAACTGATTGCCATTGCAAAGCAAGCAGAATTGTCAAAACCTGAAAATAGTATTTTTAGACTTAAATACTTCATTAAGACTTATTAAAATGGATTTAGTCTTTTTTCTTGTATTGTGTGTGTCAGTGACGGATAAATTACAGGTTCACTTTTTGGTGGATGTGCTTGCCTAAAGCCTGTGTTTGTTCTGTACACGGCAAATACGTAAATCGTGAGGATTTAGTTATTAAGCTCCACCCAGGATTTTTGTGGTCAAATATTCTGGCTTCCATGAATAAACTCGATTTCCTTAAAGAAGTTATCAAAAAACAAAAACAAAAAAACTATGCATTCAATCGTCCAAGTGAAACTTGTGGCAAGTGAATATCTTGAAAGAAGTTTGGTTATCATGATATAAAGTGAAATCTGTAGTACTTACAGTTTGACCAAGAATATTGTAGGACAAGGTTAATGTTTTCACTAAAATACCATCTCAAGCTTGTCATTTTTTACAGTGGTTATATGTTTCTGTGGGTACGTATGCGTATGCGTGTGTTTACCACTGCAGGAGGTTAAGACAGATTGTCCAAGGGGGCTTCCGTAGCCCCTGTTACCTAACCTTACTTTTCCTGGACCCCAGCAGAGTGAGCTGTGTCTCTGCTCCCCTCGCCCTTTTACAGACATTATGCTACTCAGCAAGGCACATCACTGCACATTAGAGAGCTACAGCTGGCCGGCTGCCTGTGCACACTCCAGGCTGCAACGTCTACGAAGCCCTTAAAACCTGATATTAACATGCATCTTGTATGACTGGATTCCATTTGGATGGAGCGACAGCACACGAAATGTGGATATTTAAATCACCTACACACCAAGAAAATGCACACAAATAAAAACCGGCAACACGAAGTGTGTACTGGAGATGTTTGTCAGGTATAAATGGAATCCAGCCAAATCGCATTTAGATACGGAGTGCATGTTACTGCCAGGTGGAAGGGTAGAGCAGCTAATGAGAGTTACATAAATATTTCACAGTTTGAAAGTGGTGCCTTGCATTTAGATCATGACCCAGTGTCATGTGTCTGATAAAGGTGGAGCGGGTCACACAGACAGGTAGCTGAGGGGAGAGTTATTATTGTGAAACTGTACTGATTCTGTAGGGCACTGGAACGTTTCATCTGCAGACCGAGCTCTAAGCTACACACCAATTTTGTATGGGTTTAGTGGTGTCACGGAGAACTACATCTAGGTTTGAGGTTCTCATATTGGGCAGTTCTGGTTTTCGTCAGTTTTCACTTGAGGTTCGCTGTTGCCTCTTCAGCATTTGAAGCACCTCAATGTTTCAGAGATGACGCACCCAGCTGTCAATGTCAATGTTTAGCCAGATGAAAGACGTTTCAGGGGATCCTTAGAGCATTCCTTCAGCCAGACAGGCACTCGTCGTGCACATTTGGATTGCTCGGTGAGATAAGAGTTGGCATTCTGATCAGCTCGCGCACCCTCACACATGCAAAGTTCAGAGTTTACACTTCGTTGTTTGTCTTCTCCATCACCTCTTCTGGGACAGCCTTTCAACTGGAGCCACACATCTGCCTCTGTTTTCGACACGTATCTTCTGGGGAGAGAGTTCCTGTGAAAACCAGGTTTTCCCCATTAGAGGTGTAGAGAGCTTTCTGAAAAGCCAAGGACTGCTAACTATGTTTTTTCGCAGAGAACACCCTTGTTAAAACGAGGAGCCGCTGTTTTCAAAGCATGCTGGTCTCATGTTATAGCTCCACTCCAAAATAGACTGTGCGAAGTCACACAGCTTGTGCGATTGCGGATGTGTGAACCTTCCCCCTGCACTGAGAGAAGGCTGGTGTGAGAAGCAGAGGCTGTGTAGATCGGAGACACTAGCGTCTGCTTCAGTTTAGCATTCGAACTGGAATGTGCTCATGGTGTCGAAGTGGCCGTCATCGCTTTTTGACACTGCGCAAACCTCTCAAACGGGAGTTGATCATTAACTGTGAGCAGAATGAGTATTATATACAGGGGCGTTGTGGGTGAAGACGGCGCTCGGTGAACAGGGACTTAGTCTCACTTGCAAATGACCTGACATGACGTTCCAGTGAACACTCTGGAAATGTATTCATCAAAAACTCAGACACAGTCACTGGCAGACAAACTCACACATTCACGCTGTGCTTTTGCAGGAGTACACGCAGGCAAAAGCAGCAATGTGGACAGTCAACTTACTCACTCTCCCCGCTGTCCGGCAAAATGCCACCTGTGCTTGAGGTCTACTCCTGCAGGTTGTTACTGGAGTAGAAACTGGACGTCTCTGAGACTGTTTTGGACACGCTCCGGGAGGATGACCCATTCGAGGTCAGGTCCAGGGAGGACCTATGTGGTCTGGCCCCGACCACAGCCCCAACGGGCCCTGGACCCGCTATGACCTTGACCTTGGGCTGCTCCATGTCGTCCCCAACCTGGAGAACAGTGGACACGGTGGTCTCCATCCGGCTGGCCTTGTAAACGCTTGTCTGGGTCTGAAGGTAGCGAGTGGACTTGAGTTCCAGGCCTTCGTAAGAGCCTTGAGGGACGCAGGGGCAGCAGTGGAAGGCTTGTTTGAAACCAGCCCGGAATCTGTCCAAGAAAAGCACAGATTAGTCTCACCGACTTATCAACTTTACAACCACGACGTGCTCTGTCGATTGTATGTGAGGGATGAAGATCACAGATTAGGTCAGGTGTATAGATGTATGCTTCTTTTATAAAATAGCCTAGGACTGAACACAGGTTATAATATTACTAAAATATGGATTATATTAAATAAATGGCACAATTGTTGCAATGTAGTTTACAGAAATCCCAGATAAATAAAATCCCACGACAGTGATCATAAACATAAAAAGTCAGTATTCAATTCAAATCAATTCAATTCAATTCAATTTTATTTATATAGCCCAATATCAAGGGCTTTACAATCTGTACAACATACGACATATTTACATGTTCAGCTGCAACAGCAAGAGTAAACAAAGGAACGAACCAGGTAGGAGGAGAAAAATGGAGGGAGCAAGAAAGATGATAGAAGAAGGCAAGCAAATTATCTAATGATCAATACAAATGGAGGGAAGAAGAAGAAAGAGATAAAGAGAGAGGGAGAGGGAGAGAAACTAATGCAGATTCCATATTCATAGACTTATTGCTTTTTGGTTTGTGTTCTGTGATTTCCTGCCAACAACCTGAAGAAAAACAGACAAATTCAAACTAAAACAGGAAATCACAGAACACAAACCCAAAAGCATGACAATAAGTCAATGTTTGAGGTAGTAAAAATTCAACATCCCAAACAAGTGACCCAAACCATCAGTCAATACATGATTTTGAAAAAGAAAACTATATCCTGTCTGCAAAATATCAGGAAAACCAATACAGCACACACACACACACACACACGCACACACACACACACACACACGCACGCACACACACACACACACACACACACACTCACGCAGAGAGCCAGTTTCACAACAAAGACAGAGACTGTGCCATGCTGCTGCAGAGGGGGCGGTGTCATGTTGGCAAAGCCCAGGGGGCAACTCCTATCTCGTGCCATCACTTCACTTCACACACACACACACACACAACCGCACACGCACACACGCACACACAGAGAACGAGAATGTATCAGTATTCCTACATCGTTGCAGAGTCGACTCCTCCGCCTGCGTTGTGTGACTTCGTGTTCAACGCTGCATGTTTTTTTCTACAGAAACTTTGTTGAAATGTTTGGATTCAACATGATTCATCAGCTCCAAACATGAAGGCATGAAAACAGTTTTATGCGTTCATTTCTACATGTATGTTTTCGAGACAAAAATATAACTCTAAAGTGAAGAGCCCCAGTCTTTGAATTTCTATAGTCTAAAGTAATAATTCCACATTTTACAAAACCATTACGTTTATCTCTATGTGCCTTTCATAGGTCTGAAATTTACATGATAAGTCTAGTGTTTTACAGTAAACACCATAAAATTATAAATCCATTTTAACAATCAAAATTATGACAGAAGATTCTGTATTTAGTTTTCATTGTAGTCATTGTTACTGTCCACATCATCAGAGCTGGCAGCGTATTAAATGTATTTTTGACTATTTACTTAACTAGAAACTTAAAAGGATCTAGTTCATTTGAATTTTGAATTTTGAACTAAGTTCGAACTACCAAAGATGAACTAGTTCACGTTAATTTCTTCCTGGTTTTTTTCCCCTTTACAAAATGCTGTGAGTTTGACTTGGGTGGAGGAACTTTGCATCTCGTCTTAACCTTTGTTAATGATTTGTTGTGGTCATCACTCAGATCGCAGACGTTTCCCAAGACTGGTCGGATGCTGTGTTGTTGCAAAAATGACGCATCAGAGTCTGTGACCCCAAAACATGCCGGATGCCTTAAAACAACCACGCTCACGTTCATTACTGGCAAACGGATGCGTTCAGTTGACCGTTCCCCAAAAAACACGAGCGTGTTCAATGAAAGGCGCTCGTTTGACGCGTTCACGCACAGCACTGGTGGTCGGTGTTTAAAAAAAAAAAGAAAAAAACATACAAGCACATCTTATCACAGCTACCTTTCCCGAGCTGATTTTGTGCTTTAAAAAAACTGAATTATGCTATGTAGGAAAGCGGGAGATGTGTATGCATGGAATAATCTGGAAAATAAGGACCTGTATACTCTTTTCTGTCAGGTGGAAGTACCGCCAGTTACTCAGAGCCACCAAAGCCACCAGTATACCTGGTCTGAGTGAATGTGGAGATTGGCCTGGGCTGATGTTACATTCCCGGCCTGCATCATTATCCCTGTCCGCCCCTGCCCCAACGCAATATCTCTCTCTCTATCTCACATACACACCCACCCACCCAGACACAAATATATACAAAGCCCAGACAGGGATACAAGTGAAGGTGGGGTTGTGGGTCTGGGGGGGGGGGGGGTGGGCGGGGACATCAATCGCTGAGAGAGATGGGAAGAGATTGATGGAAACTGAGAGGAAAGGGCCACGATCGGTCACGTATTTGAATTTAAATCGGCTGAGCTGATAGAGACAAACACCGGTCGCTATCCTGTACAGAATGATGACTAAACCTCAGCTCACTGCGCTCCAACCCACATATTTTAATTTTTAGGACTTAATGAATTTCAAGAGGCGAAAAAACCCAAGTGTGAAATCTCATTTCTCCGACAGCACAAAGGCAATTAACAGAAAGGCAATGGGAGATGACTGATTAAAGACAACAAGCAGAGTTGACCATCTGTCTTTATTTTGCCCGACAGCGATCTTTCAATTGAACTGACAGGCAGAAATCCTAATAACGCCACCGTTTTGAATTGTTGATCTTCACAGTGGGATTCAGCCACTTCCAGAGATGGGTTTTAAAGTATGAAGTTTATTCTAACTTCAGTCCATGTGTGGAAGTCTTTGAGGTCTGGAGAGTTTCTTTCCAGACAAGTGATCTCAAAGTGAGCATAAGCAGCTACTGTGGTGGCAGAGTTTTCACACCTGCTTGTCACTGAGGCAGCAGTGGCGGATGGGATATTGCTATGCGATGAGTGTACCTGACTGTGTGTGTGTGTGTGTGTGTGTGTGTGTGTGTGTCATGGGCTCCAGTCCTGAAGGACAATATGATTGCTGCTGAACAAGAAGAAAAACCTTTTTCCCCCTGAAGAGTGTTCATCTTTTCTTTGTTTTTTGTTTTTAAAGTGGACATATTCCCACTACTTTATCTTGTCAAAGGGCATAAAATACATTGGACGTCCAAATTTTTTCTTTGTCCTGGTGATAATTACAAATGGGGAAATTGTCTTTTCATGATCTTTTAAATGTACATGAGGATGGACTCACCAATCAGGGCTCTATATTGGAATCGTAATGAATAAATGATGAGATGACGCAATTAACGTTCATTCAAGTTCTGAATAGTGTAATAAAACACTTCAGCAAGGGAGGAAATTAATTAGTAATAATACATCTAAAAATATTTAAAACTACTATACATTCTCAAGTAAAAGCCAGTATTCAAATAATGACCTAGTCTCAAATACCATCAACAACAACAATGTGAATAAAAACTATCCGTGCATACCAAAACGACAATACTGTTGCTATTCATTAAGTGTCCAGTGTGGAGCTGCTGTCAATGACACTACCTGCACAGGTTTCACATTAAAAGCATTTGCACAACTCTTCTCAAGAACACCACGCTTTATTCACTGCACTTTTTTTCTTTCCTAAGTCAAATGACAGATTGATGGACTGTATATTAAAGGAAGCCTCAGACATCAGCACGAAGGAAAAGTAGCTAAAAGTGCATGGTGTACTAGGGCTGTCACAAAAAATCAAGTTCGAAATAATCAATTCAATTTCACGCTTGCATTAAAAACACATATTATACTGTGTTACGTATTCATTTGTGTTCAAAGGAATTCAAAGGCAACCCAGGCTGCCTAATCCTAAAATGTAGAATTGATGCTGCTCCGTTCATTCACAGTGCCTCCGCTGCCTCACTGAGGGAAGCGTTAGCTGACAAGCTGACGCTACTGTAAGGCAGTGGCATGTTACAAAGTCAGTAAGCAGTCGCACGCTTATCCATTATTTTTTCATCTATTGGCGTTGAAGCCAAAATGCTTCACATCACACATAACCGCTGAGATGGTTTGGTCATGATTTTCTGTTCAGAACTGCTTGCCATTATGTTTGGGGGGCATTTTAGCCTTTATTACAGACAGTGGAGTAATGACAGTTAATGAGGGAGCGAGAGCTACAGCACAGATCCCTGGTCCGACTCCAACTGGAGACATTGTGGTTCATGGTTGGCGTCTTAACCCCTAAGCTATGGGAGCGCCCCACAGTTCCGCTGGTTTGCTCCATCTCTCTCTGATAGGGCAACAGGGCTTGCAATTGATCAAACGGACAGTGCAGTTTGGGGAAAGCTCCCCGCTGGAGTACAAGGCACAGATTGTTGGGCTCATAAATTGGGAACAGGTTATTAAAGATAGAATACTTGTCCACGGTTGAGTGGTAATCCCAATTCTGAATAAAAAGGGACATCCCTATGGTGTAATGGAGAAGAGTTGTGTGGTTTGTTTTCATGTTGATGAACTTGCATTGACGCTCTGCACTGAGCTGTGTGCACATTTTCAAGTGTCAAATTAACAGCGTACCAGGATAGAGAGGCATTACACCCTTACAGTCATCAGAAAGCTTTACATGGGGAACATCTGCGCAGGAAGTGTTGAGTGTTGACAGCAGCTCAATACCAAACATAAAAATGAATGAATTATTCAGAACAGTATTTCTGTTAAAACAACACAATAGCTATAATGGAATGCTTTTGTAGATCTTATAATCATCATCAATGTAATTTCTCTGTCTCTAATATAAGCCGGGTTCAAATGAAAGCCTGGTTCTCTCTGCAGTAGCGGTAACTATTTTAGGATTTACAGTAAATGTGTAATAAATCAATATATATGTGTGTGTGTGTGTGTGTAAGTACTGAGTAACCTGTCATTGAGGCAGCAGTAGATGATGGGGTTGTACATGGTGGAGCTCATAGCCAGCCACATGATGGCCAGATAAAACTGCTGGATGAACCTTTCTTCAAACATGTCAGGAAAGAACTGGTGCAGCAGGAAGTAGACGTGGAAGGGCAGCCAGCAGATGGCAAACGTGCACACCACCACGATCATCATCTTCACCACCTGTTGGGCACACGACAGCACCATTTCATTTTTACTGTTTTGCTTCCCCCCTTCACCCTTCAGCCATGTGCTTTTCAGAATTACAAATCGGTATTCCTTTAGAGATGCAAGAGATGTTACATAAAAGGCTTAACAGTATACTTGCCCCATAAATAATATATTATATATGTAAAACCTGTCCAGGAAAACCATCAATCACAACAGTGTTACAGCAGGTATTTTGATGATACATGCAGCACTGCATTGAGTGTCTCCCACTGAGGACTCACCATTCACCTTCTCTTTCCTTTGAAGCCACTGGAAACCCAAATCCACAGTAGCCTTCTAACTGAAATGTATGGTCTTATGTACATAATGCTAAGCATCTCAAAGTATTAGAAATCAGTTTCAATCCAAATGCCAAATATTGTTTTTGTAAACTTTCCTGATATTGGGTTCGAATTGGGCGTGGTTATGCTCTGATATTTATTACCAAAATTCCGCAATTAATTCCATGAACCAAACATAAAAAATCCATGTCAGTTTTTCCACATATACAGTCGCGACAAAACCTCTCGGCTCCCGCTCAGTCTGCCTCTTTGAGTCTGAGCCAACTCGTCTCTATTTACCAGGTGTTAAGCTTTAAAATTCCCTATGGCTGCCCTGCCAACAATGCTGCAGAAGGATTCGTGGACGCTCTGACACAGATGAAATAGGTGGCAAAGTTCGTTTGAACGCTTGGTAGCCAAACACAAGCGCAGGACTTCTAAATTCCAGTTGCTTGCCGCCAAACCGCATCATAGCTCATTACCATAAAGTTGCTCATATATCTTGCACCGTCAAAGAAATGCAACGCTGCTGCTTGTCGCTGCTTGCCACCGGCTCACGTAGTAAATGAATGACTTCCGGTCACTTTGACGTCCTCACCGGCGGCAGTCTGAACGCACAGTTAGCCACCAAACCATATCCTGTCTATTGATCGATCTATCTATATATGTGGCTAGCTAAGCTATCTCGCTCTCTCTCGCTCCCCAATCTTTCCCCATCATGCATGTTCGCGCTGTTCCTGGGTGCACTTTCACCGGTGAAGATGAAAACGTGTCATGCTTTTCTTTTACAACTGTGGTAGACTCGGGTCGCAGAGGAGGTCCGCCCTCACGGGGCCTAAAAAACCTGCAGAGAATCTGCATTCGGAATTTGGGTGGTTAGTTATTGAGTGTCAACCAAGGGAGGTTAACAGCCGCGGCAGCAGTGGTTTAGTGCTGGCCACAGGTCATCTATTGTGGGCCGTTGTAAAGGCACTACCTAATGCTACAGAGCCATCATTTTGCATTCATACATTCATTCAGAACAAATAGGGGCAGGACGTGCGCCATTGCTGTGAGTGACTGTTGAAAGATGACATGAAAGATTGTTGACATGGGCGCAGCCAGGGAGATGTCATACCAAGGGAGATGCCAACCACACCGTGATCTGCCACACCTTCACACTCTTGAGAAATGGTCTAAACAGCAAAATGAGCTGTTTTTTTAACTAGGTTTTCTAATAGTTATGAACGTTTAATTTCACTCAGCTTTTTGTGGATGCGTAATGAGACGCTCAATTTTGATATGATACATGCATTTTTACTATTTCAAGCCAAAATGTCCTGTGGGCTAAACAAGTGGCAATAAATCTGTCCATCCAGAAAAAGCTCAGCTGCTTTGAACTTTCCGTCTGTCAAAATGGAAATCTAATGCACACATCATTAGTACTGTCAATATCACACAGTGCACACTGACAATGAGTTGAAAATAATGTACATGGACAGACGTAACAGATCTGTGACGCTGCCTCATTAGAGTAGGAGGCAGACTGGTGTCCTGCACAGGTAACATGATCAAGGGATGTCCTCAATCAATAAAGAAGACTGAAAACAAATAGAAAAGAAAATGGCTTGGCTCTTTTAGTGTTTTTGCAGTAAATTGGGTTTAAAATGGTTTTTCTACGATTTCTGTCCACCGCAACTTCCAAGAAATGTCAAAAAGTCTCCCATGTAGTTGTATGGCCAGGAGAAGAGAAGAACACTAAGACTCTGCAGCTGCTAGAGAGGCCCTGTGTGGCTTTACTTAAGCTAAGCTAAATGCTAACATCATCATGTTAATGCTCCCAGTGACAATGCTGACATGCTGATGTTTAGCAGCTACAATGTTTAAAATGTTCACCATCTTAACATCAGCATACCAACATTTTCTAATTAGCACTAAACAGATTCACAGATTAGGATGATGGGAATGTCATTTGTTTTGGTGTTATTTGGCCAGAAACCAAGAGTTTTGGAGAAATTAAAGTTTTGATCTTACGATGTAAAAACCAAGTCAGAGGATCATCCAGTTACAATTCATACAGAGGGAGACTTGAGTGAGTAAATATGTCTGTGTAAAGCATCATAGGAGTCTTATTGTATGTTCTAAGGTGAGAAAGGCAAGTCTTTGCAAGTGTCTTTATTAGGAGAGTATTCTCTAAGGAACCACACAGAAACTGCGAACACACCTGACAAGCATGGGCCAAGAAAGATGACTGAGAAAGAAAGATACAGGTAGAGGAGGAGAGCCGATGGCAAAAACAGAAGATGAACAGACTGCGGTGGGTTGAACAGACAATAGGTAGACTGGAAAACCACAAAAGGAGGAACTGGAGGAAAAATGCAGGCAGACATGAAGATTGCAGCCACGTCATGTTCAGGGCTGCGGTGTACAAAAGCGCATGTGACACGGTTGGGGTAATCTGATTACAATAGTCGGCAATCCAAAAGCTGTGGGCAGCTAACTAAAATGCGGGTTACCTTGCGTTTGGCGGTCAGCTGTTCCTTGTAGCGGTCAGAAGAGTCTCCAGGGATCTCACTGGCCCAGAGGGTCAGTCCCACCACCAGATAAGCACAGCCCATCACCAGCAGAGGAAGGAAGTAGAGCAGGATGGCCACACACACAAAGTATCTACAGCAAGACAGACAGATTTGTGTCAGATTAAAGGAAAAACCAACATGAAGCGTCTCAGTACGGAGTCAGGCCACCACAAGCCTCCAGAACAGCTTCAGTGCTCCTTGCCAAGACTTTGGAACTCTATTGGAGTGAAGAACCCCATTCCACCATACATATATATATATATATATACTGAATATGCACAGGAGATGAGTAAAATTAAATATACATGTCACCCAGTCTTCTTTTACTTATATTGTATTATCTTATTTTGTAATTAATTCCCATGCTGTACAGCTCTTCTGTCGACAGCACCAGGTAAGGGTGGGCAATATTGCAAAATTTGGTTCTGATCTGATACCAGGTAATACAGGGCCAGAATTTTAGCAAAAATCCTTAACACATTGGCTTCCAGTGTCTTAAATTTGAGGATTTTATGCTTTTCTCTGTTCTGTACGATTGTAAATGGAATATCTTTGGGTTATAATGAGCATTTTCCCCCTATTTTCTGACATTTTATAGACAAAACGATTAATTGGGCAGACAAATCGATAATGAAAATAAGCCCTAGTCTACACTCAGTGGCCACTTTATTAGGTACAGCCATACAGTCTAATGCAATTCCCTACTGTAACATAGTAACATAGTGTAGTTTTCGTAGACATTGTCAGAAATGTGTAAATATCACTTATATGTTTATTACAGAGGTGATAGTGAAAGGTGATAATTTAGAATTTGAATGTTTCTGATAAAGGGATAGAATGGGCTATAAATGGGATAGACAACCCAATTAGCCCACAAAAGACAACAAAAGCCTTTATAGGTTTGCTTCTTAACACGATTTAGGATGTGAGGGGTGGCAGTTAGACCTCTGCTCCAATAACTGTCCAATGGGTGTCCACCCTGTGTGAAATAACTAAATATGACAGTTTCAGTATTTAGCTAATTATTTGGTAATCTATCACAGACACAGTGTTTGATCCTGTTAGAGTGAATATTTTATGTTTAACGGTGTTCAGAGAGGGAAGACCCCCTGACTCCAGCATCCACAGAGGGACAATCTGTTTTCCCCTCTGCGAACGCTGCAGATGAGCCTCACAGGCCATTTCCATGGCAATTAACTACAATTATGTTAATCCCACTGAATACCCAGGAGAACAGGAGCTCTCATCAGAGTAGAAATGACCACACACTGAGACATACGCGCACACAGGTACACTGCCAAGAAGGTGTGTTACCAAATCCAGGGGGAACTTTGCATAGACAGTTAATAACAGAGCCTCGACAGCTCCGTCGGTTTTAGTCTTTGGTTAAAACGTTTGAGATCTAGATAGATACTATGCTGCTTTATAGGCCTAAATGAGGGTCAGTCAGGGTAATGGATGGAGATTACATATGCAAAGTGTGTTGACAATATTTTTTGTATAACTATCTGTACTGTGGTTTGTAGTTGCGGTGGTCACAATAAACACGGTGTGAAAAAATAAAACCTGGGTCAAATTTTCAGAAACAAAATCAACAATAAATGTGTCTTAAGCCCTCTCTGTGGGAATGGAGTGTTTTCCAGTCTTTTCTGTTTTTAAGTATGCTTGCACTCTTCTGTCTTCTCTTCTCAATCCTTTCATCCAAAACCAATAAAGACTACTGGATTGCCTCAACATTAAGTGGATGTAAAATAAAGAAAATCAATGAAGTGTACTGAATGTGCTCTTCAGTGAGGACAGTTGTCTATAGTACTCTCCAACCTACATTCTGTAAATTTAAAGTCACGCACATCTACATTTAGTCATTTAGCAGACGCTTGTATCCAAAGCGACTTACATGTGAGGAAGACAATGGAAGCAATTATAGCAACACAAGGTAACAACAAAAGCATAAGTGCACCAGACACTAGTCTGTTAAAGCCAGGCACAGTATACAAAGCTAAGGAGAGGAAGTTTTTTTTGTTTTAATTTTGTTTTAAGAAAAGAGATAGAAAGTTAGTTAGTGATTGTCAGTTAGGTGTTGACGGAAGAGATGCGTTTTCAGGTGCTTTTTAAAGGCGGCTACAGAATCTGCTGATCTTGGCGGAGCAGGCAGATCGTTCCACCAATGTGGAACAGATCCAGAGAAGGTGCGGGAGAGGGATTTTGTTCCTTTTTGGCATGGTACCACCAGACGTTGTTCGTTTGCAGAGCGCAGGGACCTGGCAGGAGCGTAGGTCTGTATCAGCGAGCGAAGATATGATGGGGCAGAACCAGTGGTGGTCTTGTAGGGCAAGAGCATGTATTCAGAGAGCTGTCTTGCATGCACACTGGTCACACTGTATAATTAACATTATACATTTTTTGAAGGTTTGGTTTACAGAGATGCTCCTGGAAATGTGTCAAGTTCAAACCAGACTTTCGTTTATACACTGACTCCTATTGCCTTCAGATTGCTGCAGCGGTTGAATGACGTAAAGGAGAAGCTTTTCATTCAGTATAGAGCAGCTGTGGACATGATCACACATTCATTTATAGATCAATGCAGACCGCTTTACTGGCGTTTCTGCTTTAACCACATCAACCATTATTTTCTGTTGCCTGGTGAAACACATCTATTTATTTATAAGTGTCAGATAAGAATAGTTTATGCACATTTTTAGCATTATTGCATTGTTTTTGTGCATTTGCTGCAAGTGTTTAGTTTGCTCTAGTTGATAAAATCATCAGAGTTGCAGCAGATTGATGTTGCGCCAGTAGCAGATGTGGTTCTGAAATGTCTGTTCTCAGCGCAAAGTTTAAGACACATTTACATCCAAAATGCACAACAACTCACCGCTTCATCTGATTAAATCACCTCTCTTCACAAGTGAAAACACCCGTGTGGACGGACCACGGCTGTGCGGGGGCTTGTGCATTAGATTATATAGTCCAAAGGGGACTGAGATGCATTTTGTTAGGGTCTGGGCAGCTCTTATATGACGAGGTAAGGAGTTCCAAAGATTAGGGGCAGCCACCGCAAAGGCTCCGTCGCCTCTATTTTTGTGCCTGGATTTCGACTTGTCAAACAGAGGCGTAATCCTAGCATTGACGGTGGCCGCATCAGTAGCACTGACGATGCTACATGCTAATTGTACTGTATACTTATATTGCCATAGTGCACTGTTTTTGCAAGTTAGTATTCAAGAAATCAATCACACCTTTTCCTGACAGGACATGGTGCCACATGTGCACCGACAAACGTCAAACCAAACCGTGGCTTTGGAATCCCACTGCCCTGTTAAACTTCAGCGAAATATTTTCTCTTTATCTTTTTGTTTGACAACATCTTTCTTGAGCTGCACCACCATTAGTTTGAATGTTGTTGTTTTTTTTATAGCTACGGGCAGCACCTCTATTCTCTTTGTGCATTGAATTAATTGTGGGACAATATTGTACACCAACAGCACACAGCGAGCATTTTTCTGATCGAGCACGCTCACTTTTTTTTTTGTTTAGTCACTTTTCCACCACATACTCAAAATTGGCTTAATAGTAGCATGTAATTGGGACTCGGCAGCCGATCATGGTTGTGCATGTCGGCTGAATGGCACAGCTTAGTGACACCTGTGCCTTTTCCCCACCCTCCCTTTTTACATGCAGACCAGACGAGAAATGCAGTAAAATCTAATCTTGTCTTTAATTAAACCAAGAAGTCAAGCATCCTGCCACGCCGGCGTAATCAAACGCTACTTAAAGTGTTAACTGAAGCCAACGCACGCGGAAGCCGCAGAAAACGTTCACCACAAGGCTGAGGAAAAAATCGATTCAGAGAAAACCGAAATTGCCGCAGTCCAGTTACTAGCAGAAATGTGATTTGCATGCACACAAGTGTCCATAGGAGTAATGAGCTTAGAGGAAAATGCTTGAGTAAATCCTTTAGTCTACGTGCGTGTCTGGTATAGGTGTGTTTGAGTACGTTTCTCAAGGACCGCATGGAACAGGATAGACAACACACTGTGTATAACATCTGTTATTTGCTGAGTGAAAGTAAATTTATCTTTTGCTTATTACTGTCTTTGGCATCCTTGTTTGTTGTCAGAGAGGTGTGAAAGGAGGCTGTAACAGCTTGCTAGTTCCCTTGCAGGGGAAACCAAAAAATGATAGAGTGGAAACAGGCTTAATATGAAGAACAACAGGTAGTCAACATTTGCAATTCATCAGCATCGTCTTAGTTTACACAAGAGCCTGAAGCAGGAGGAGAAATGGAGGGCTGGCTAATATACAGTAGCTATTTCTTGTAAAAGCTAAAAGAACACGATGACTCTCCAGACTGGGACATGTTAAAAGAAGAAGAAAAGGCATCAGAGCCCATATTTCCATTCTTGGCTCTCTTCTTGTTAAAGAGTGTGTGTTGTTTCTAAAGATGTTGTCAGGGTCTCTGAGAGACAGAGAGGTGCACAGTGGGTTTCAACACTGCTGAACGGCCACATCCCTGCATACTGTTCCTCCCGAACCAAAGACCCCACACATGAGAAAAATGCTGAAAATGGCACACTCATGACTCCAGATACTGTGTGCGTCTAAATGGCATATGCACTCTGTCTGAAGTGCTCCTTCCTCCTACCTCCTCCAAACAGTGAATCATGAAGCAGAAGTGTAAATCATGAGCGTTGACGGATTCATTTACTGAGCCTACTGATTTGCATGATTAAAGTGGCTTTGTATGCAGCTCGATGGTTCGTACCAGATCCATCGTCACAGGAAAAACACAGCCTTTGCCAGGGGTTTGGCTCTACGCTGTCTAAATAAACTCTAGGGCATAACAAAAAGAATCCAGCAGTCGAAACGTGTTGAGAGGTCAGAGAGATGGTCAAGCTTCTGCAACAGGTGAGCCACAACACGAAGGAAAATGAGCTTTTGAAAGCAACTAATTACGTCTGAGGTGTACCCAAAGCTTAAGTTCATTAGAATAAAAACAGGGCCTGTAAAAAGTATTCCCCCTCTGAAGTTCTCATGTATTATTGTTTTAACAACATTTAATCCAAGTAGATTTAAGGTGGCTTTTTGACACTGATTAACAGAAAGGGACCTGTGAATGTCATTTAATTACATTTTAACATTATTGCAGACATAAACAGACGTGGTCCGGAGCCAGCAGGATTTGGAAAAACTTGCCCGACATGCATCTATCTTAAGTAGACGCAACTGCTGCAACGGTTTCTTTACTGCACTTTCAGGCCGAACTATCATGGATCGACCGCCAGTTGTAGCCTCAGCGCTGTACTGCTTTTTACAAATCATCAGAAATACCTGCCTTTCAATGGGGCGAAGGCGTCTTCTGCGGATAATTGCAATACGTAGGCGATTTGTAATTAGCTGCATCAGTTTCTGATTTAGAAACTTCTGTGGGTGATCTGTAGCATGATATTCAGAACTATTATTGCTACGGCTTTATGATATCTTACAAAACAGCTAATTTTCAGTGCATTTACAGATAATGTTGGGGATAAAGAAATCACACATTAAACTGAACAGTACAACAGTCCAAGTACATTTTTCCTGCAATTAGTTAATGACATTTTTGAGTCAAATATCAAGCTGTCGGTGAGATTTTCTTAAGAAACTAACTAGGCAACAGGGGTTTTATGTACATTAGCACATTACTGGCACCTAACCAAAGATGGATTTTCTTGCACCAAACGCATAACTGCAATGCATTGTGGGTCATATACACCTCTGAGTGCCCATCGTTGCAGACTCGCCCCCCCCCAGCCCTCCGAAGTTCGATCTCAGCAAGTCCACTTCAGTTTTTCAGGCAATTGGAAAGACACTTGTCACGGCGGAGGGGATTCCCCCGAGGGCAAGTGCCGAGGGGAAGTCAACGAGGGCAAGTTGAACGACTAATGAAATGGTGTCTAAGTTCAAACTGACTGCACATTTTTAGACATCTATTTGACATTTAAAAATCTTGCTCATCTCAGGGGATTGAGAGATAATGCACTGGTCCCACTACACCCACAAGTTATATGCATACAATTTAAAGTTTCTTCATTTACAATGAACTAACTGTAGCTGAAGTATTACCTTGTAAGAACAGAGGGAATCCCTGACAGAGCCCGTCTCCCTAGAGGGCCCCAGCAGACCCTTGACTCCCATTGATGGATGATGCTTTAGGGAATAGAAGCTGTACTATGTCACCTTGCTGTCATGCAAATTGTATCAATAAAATCTCACTCAACAGAGGCCAAAAATGCACTGAAAAATTCCACACAGTACCTTTTATATTTAATATCTGGGGCCGCTGCCTATTCTCTCCCGCAGAGTTTATTTCTTGACTGTTGTGTGTGTGTGTGTGTGTGTGTGTGTGTGTGTGTTTAATGTTCTTATATCCCCGTGGGGAATTAAACCTGAATGCACACAGACCCATGGGGACTTGTGTCACTGTGAGGACAAAACGTGAGACTGGATTTTGAGGGTTAAGACTTGGTTTTAGGGTAAATGTTAGGGTAAGGGTTAGGTTTAGGCATTTAGTTTTGATGGTTAGGTTTAGGGTAAGGGGCTAGGGAAAGCATTATGACTGTCCCCCACGGGGATCGTGAAACCAAAGAGTGTGTGTGTGTGTGTGTGTGTGTGTGTGTGTGTGTGAACATGGAAGTGAGAATATGCCAAGCAAATATTTAATGCATGGCAACAAACACAAGGGGCTGAGCTCACCCTCAGGTCAATGTCATGTCGTACAATCTACCGTATCAACATCTATTCAACAGTATATGAGCAGTAAAGTGCAGGTTATGTGAAGGAAATGCACGTTTGTATGCATAATGAAAGTGTGCAGGCCCCTGCTTATTCAAACATGTGGGTATCAGTATACATAATGCATGAATGTAAGTGTTGGGAGGAAGGGCAGCTGTTCTTTTGACTTTGCCTGCCAGGACAGGCAAAAGAATACTGGAGGTAACAGGACGCCTCGCTCCACGCTGCCTTACTGGCACTAATCGCAGGCTCAAGTCGTGTGAAGCCCAATTTAGCGGAGAGAAATCACAGAGGACAAGGTGCACTCAGTCTGTGTTTCCCTCTGTGTGTGTATTCAAGTGTGTGTGTGTGGTAATGTATGTGTGTATCCACGAAGTGTCTCTGTGTTTCTTCAGAGTAATATCTCTCTATTTTGTGAAGTGTTCTTCTATTTCTTTTCTTATGAGAAGCAAATATGCTCTCAACGATAAAAAGATGAGGAAGATCCCCAAAAGTGAGTACATTTTGTTAACTCTCACTGCTTGCATGTGGTAATTTGGTTCGGGTTTACTGTTCAAATTTGAACTTGGATCACGGTTTATTTTAGAGTAAAGGTTAAAGATTAGGGTGGAAAGAATAGATCTAGGGTTGGGGGTTATAATCAGTCATTCAACAAAGGACCCGAAGCATCCTGGTGTTAAAGCTTCAATGACGCTTTTTCAGGGAATGTGTTTGAGTTCAGTGGAGATCAAAATCATGGTCAACAGCTCATTTGGAATTATTCAACTGCATGTTCCTCAAACCATTCCTGGAACTTGCACAATGACATGAAGCGTTAAAAGCAGCCCCCTTTAAGGCGACATGATGGCCATGAATGAAAGAACCTGGTCTGGTCTAATCGCTGAGTTTTCCAAATGTATTCTTTGAGCACCACAACCCGAGTGCCATATAGTCCCATTATATTATATATATATATATTAAATAGCACTACAGGTAAATACGGAAAATATGCATTTTTGATTTTGGGGTGAACTGTCCCTTTTTAAGGTTGGCTCAGGCATCAAGGTGTTGATCCAGCTAGTAACGGACCTTTGTTACATCAGTCTTAATAATTAGTTTAGATGCAAAGCAAGTGTGGCAATTAAGTTGCCGTTGAAGGTTCAAGTATGGAGACTCGTGCAGATGCAAAGAGAGGGCATGGGAAGGTTTCTCATCTTCTGCTCACTGTGTACATGTGTGTATATGTATCTCTCTGTGTAGATGTGATTATGTTATGGGGGTGTGCTTTGTGTGGTGGCACAGAACAGTTATCTATGTAAGCGTGCGTTCACAAACAGTGTCATCTATTAATACTCTCCTATGAGACCTTACTTACTTATTCCCACTGACTGCGAAGGCAGCAGACAGGCCATCAGACAGGGTGGTGATTGTGACGGCGGCACCGGGGCAACGCTCGGAAAGAAAGGCATGTGGGACCTGACCCGGGGTCAGCCTTAATCAGATGTGTCATTTACAGCTTCGACAGCTGAGCTGAATGACTACTGCGTTCTCATTCAGCTCCTATGTGTCACTGATTACAGTTTCATTAAAAAAGCAATAAGTGCAGCAGGCATCCCATCATGAACAATGAAATTGCTGTTGCGCTGCTCATAACAAACTATATTTCCATGGAGAAATGTGACAGAGGCAGTAGAAAGGCAAGTCAATAGCAGACTGGCAGCAGAGCAGGGTAAACACTGTTGCTGATGAGCTGAGAGGTTGCCATCAGCAGAGCAGTGATCAGAGCGTGTTGAGTGGCTGCATTTGTGCTTCACTGCATGGGTGGGTTTCTGTGTTCGCTGAACTAATATTGTATGCGCATTCGTGGGAGTGTACCTGTGTTTGTGCCTTCATGTATGTGTCATGAGTCGTGTCTGTCCACCCTTGTGTCCTGTGTTTGTCCCTCTCTTTGTGTGTGGGTGTAGGTCGGTTTACCTGCGCTCCCAGTAATCAGAGGCACCTGTCTACCACACACCTGAAGCATGTCCGCTAATCAAGACGCTTATATACCCTGGGTCTTCTCTTCATTTTCACCAGATTGTCAGTTAACCTACGCGGATCGCCTAGCGCCACCAGCTGCCGCCTACCTGCTCGACACTCTGCCACGTTTGCAAACCTTCAACTCCTCGGACTCAGCCCATCACCGACCACGTCTACAGACCTTCCCCCGGAATCCCTCTGCACCCCTGCAAAATTACAAATAAACTGTTTTCCTACTTACACACTTCTCCCCGAGTCTTGCATTTCAGTCCAGTTAAAACACTGATCGTGACAGTATGTGTCCGCCAGGTATGCCTGCGGGATTAAGAAAAGACAAACGGAAGAAAATGGAGATTCCTGGGGTGGCGCAAAGTGTGAATAAATCACTTCCAGGCATGCTGCGTTTATCCTGTTTTTCTAACGCAGCCTCAGAGGTTTGTCTAGCACAGCAATGTTTCAGTGTGTGCAAGTGGAGATTAACACCAGCAATGGCTCAACAATACATTTCCTCGCCTTCTCTTTGATTGTAGATCATGGGGCGAGGGGAAGTTGGAAGAAGAAATTGGTGTGTTTCAGCACCAATGACAGCTTTAGCTATTTCCCCAACACATAGTATTAAAATGATTCACATTCATGCTTAGTCACTGGTGTGATATGAAAGGCCTGTGGTTCTATTTCAGCAGCCCAAAGTAAGATGATATCTGGAGGAAAGGTGACTAGTCAACCCTGACTGTCACTGAGCTGCCAGACCACAGTCACATAGTGCCAGTAAATCATTCTCAGTGTTTGTTTCAACCTTCTTTAACCTGCATTCAAATTCGGTCGGGCAAGCTTCTTGCCAAACCTCTATGTCACTCACAGGGTTTAAAATGATGTGCAAGGAGCGCTTGAAATCGAGCTCTTGAGGCAAAAACTGCATGAACATATCATTTTAGTATTGTACTGTACTAGATTGCCGGTAGCTTTCTGCGATGTTTCTTCCAAACGGCCCATTAGATAGAGTGTATGAAAAGATGAATCACAGAAGTACAGTTTTTGCTCCATGGAGGAAAATAACCAAAATCAAAGAAAAAGCAGAACACATTGCTTTAAACTGAGGGAGAATGTGAGCTATTGAATAGACAGTAGTAGATCAGAATTTGACCCTGCATGAATCACTCAGGAGTAAAGCCCCCTGAATGTTCAATATGGTTTAGAAATGTGCATTCTGTGCAGCCCTTTGGCTGAGCTCCCTAAATCTCTTGCAAATGAAAGGACTATCAATATAGTAATCAGGTCTGTATTTAGCTACTTAAGGGGATGATTGAGCAGGTTCTTTCATTTATAGAATCAAGGCAAAATTGCAAAGTTGGACGGCTGGCTTTTAGCAAAATTGGAATCAATAGTAGAGATAAACACAGGGCCATTCTTCCAAGACAGATGACCCGTCCTCAATCTGTCGACCAAGGCAGGCCAGGTGGGCACACAGGCTTCTGTTCACATTAGGCTTTTCATATGAATCAGATTCTACTTGTGTCCCATGGTGTTACATGGGAAAGGAGACAAGGTTTGCCTGAGTGCTGTCAGACTCAAGGTTTTCTTTTAATGCAGCTTGCTAAAAGTGAGAGTAAAGGCCATGGACACATGTCAGTGAGCTTACATGGGTGTGAAAAGCAGAACTAAGTGGGAATCATAGTTCTCAGCTTTGACCTGAACAGCACTGGTTTATAAAGAACTGAAAGGCCAAGCTTAATCCACTATAAACAACATATTTTCTGCTATGAGGCCGAAAATTGTACTCAATCCAAACACTGAAACATTTTGGATAAAAAGCTGAAAACTAAAATTCATACAAGAAGTGTGCTTGAAGCCGCAAATACTTTTAAAACCAATTTTTCAAAACCTATTCTGTGTTCCTACTTATGATTGATTTATTCACAGTTGTCCTGGTTTTATGTCTTGACGTTTTCTGCTGCGTAAAGCACACAACTGTACTTGAAAAGCACGTTTTCTTCCTCTTAGTAGTTGCAGTAGTAGTAGTAGAATTACAAACGGAAAATGAACGGTGGAGTGAGGCTTCAATCAAATCTAATTTTTTTTCTTCCGTCCAACTTGATTCGTTGGCCTTTCAGTAGAGAAAGAACACAAATCCCCTATGAGGTGCCTTCAATTTATTCACTACAAAGCACAAAGCGCTTCCGTGCTTTTTCGCCAAGCTCTCTCATTTACACTGAATACAAACAGCATTCTCCCACATTGCTGTCAATTCAAAAGTAATTAACGGCGCTTGTTGACTATTTGAATAGCTGTTCAAAGGAGAGACTCACATCTTTTTGAAGTCGCACACGGTGTACTCGGGCCAGTTGATGTAGCACACCACCCGGCCGGGGAGCTGGTCCGTGGTGGAGTAGTAGTACTGAGGGAAGGCGAGGAGCAGAGCCAGCACCCAGATCACGCCCACTACCACCTTGGTCTCCGTGGATGACATGCGCTGCTGCAGAGGGTGGATGATGGCCACGTACCTGCAGGGGTGAAGGGGAGAAGATACAGTGATGAGACCCTAGTAAAAGTCATATATTTGCCACTACCACCTGCACGGCCTGCACGATATGAGGAAAATCTGCGATGTGCAATACCTTTGTTCAATAGTGCAATTACAATATGACTTGCAAGTGTGTATATTAGCTTTATACTTTATCAGCCTGGTTGTCTTTAAATTCAGAACTGAATTAGAATTGAATATTTGAAATATAACTAAATGTTGTTTCTAATCCAGCAACAAGTGACGTTTGCAACAGCAAAGTCACTATATAAACTCAATAACATCGCACTGGAAACAAGTCTAAAATGTCAATAAAATAAATCATACGGTATTCCTGGCATCACAATTCTGAGCGAGGTTAAGAAAGAATGAAGAACTCAGGCATCAGGCCTTCCTCCTGTCCTCCTCCCTCTGCTGCTGCTGCGATTCACTGCAGGGACCGCTGGTTGGTCTCAGCCAGCAGCAAGTTTACAAGAATTTACCACATTTTTAAGGTACGAGGCAAACTAAGCTAAACAGTTAGACTTCATGCATACTCAGCGCATGTTCATATCGCGATGAAAATATGAAATACCTTCGATATAATGGAGTTTGTATGATCATCTATTTACTGTATGATTAATTAGCACTTCACTGCTTGGCATGGAAAGCAATACGCTGAACTGAAGCTAATGAAAATGTTCAGAAGTATTCATCATCCATCTAAAATCTTCACGCTAGTAGTGTCATACAGAGGAACAAGGGAATAGTGTGACATTTTGGAAAATACGCTTATTCATGTTCTCGTTGAGAACTCGTACTTTTCATCGGATGTGGATCTAAAGCAAAGAGCCAGCACTTCAACCACATTGTCGCTATTTCAGTGCTACAGTACAAAGCCAACACAACAAACTGCGTGACTGTGCAAATGTTTTCTCGTTGCACTGAACAGTCTTTTTAGTAGTAAATATGAATATAGCACAAATAAATGTTTTTCAAAGAGACAGAATGCTTCACGGTGGTCGTTCACTGGTGTCCATAGTTTGCTCACCTTGTGTGTTATATTGCAGTAATGTGGCATGCACAAGGATTATGGCCATCTGATATCAAAAACATGGCTCTAATCTGTTACAGCACTCGAGAAACAGTTGCCAGATGACACTTATATTGCTCAGAAATCTATTGAATGGAAAGATTAGAACTACAAGCCCAAACTGTAGCAGATTGTAAATCATCTCTAACCTAATAAATCAGATTTGGATGTAAGTGTGTTTGGTTTTCACCTAAAGGCAGACTGGAGGAGAGGATAAAGGGTTGTACAGATGGAGGATTCAGTGTTCACGAGTTATTTAGGTCCTTGATGTAGGCAAAGTGTAAAAAATGCTCATTTGCGTAAGAGTCATAAACTTAAAATAGAGTTCCTGAAGGGTAACTCAAACTACACACTGAAACACAACCTGCAGAACGTTAATATTCACGCACACACACACACACACACACACACACACACACACACACACACACACACACACACACACACTCGCCCACGCACCTGCATCTGAAACATTGAAAACGATAGCTTTTCTTAATTAACAGGTGAAACAACACAGTAAGCTTTGGTTTGTCAAAAGCCATAACTGGTAAAAAAAAAATAATTTCCTATTTACTGGATGAAACCTTCAAACCTAAAAACTTTTTTGGGTGGGGCTCGGACTCAAAAACGTGTGCTCTCTGGTGGGAAACCAATGCCAGAGTGTCTGCTGTGAAGTAGGATTCTAGTCGCATGATTCCCCATGGCGTTTGAGTAATCATTTCACATTGTCATAATCATGCTCCTAATCAGAGAGACGACGGAGTGCATGAATAACTTAAAATGACCTTGTACATCATTAACACTGAGCCTCAACAGGAAATTGGTTTAAAACACGTTTGCCGGCAGAATCCATTTCCCCTCCGTCAAAATACAATACTTCAGGGTGTGAGGAGAAAATCGTTGGCGCCTCACTTCTATTTTATCCTCTCTATAGATTTTTGACTCAAGTTCATTAGAGATTTGGTTGTATTGATTTACTTTCATTTAAATTCCTCAAACATTGTTTGTTCTTCCTAATTATTCTAAACCTGGAAGCTATATTTATCCAGTGAAGTGCTGCTTTTACTCAAAATAATTTCTCAGGGACAGATTTTTCATTTCTGTACTTCAAATATTAAAAACCCTGAACTCAAATATTGTTATGCTAGATTGTATTCAGTCTGGAAACTTGTGCTCTATACTGTTTTATTAACATCTCCACAACATTTACATCAGTGTTATTATTATTATTGGCTCCCTGTTAAGCAAAGCTCTCCAGTCAAATGCTGTCCTGAGCCAAAGAGGTCTAATTAAAGGCTTAATCCCACTAATAACCCAAATGAATCTGCTAAATGGACGTTCTCCCTCTAATTACATCAGAGACAAGAGGAGGCCTTTGAAATCAAACACTCCCAGCGGGTATGCTGAGAATAAGAGATCACAGCCTCAGCTTTACTTTGGCTCTGCTTCAAACAGCGCAGGCAGCCGTGTGGCTTTTGTTCATGTAGGTGAGTCATAGTCGGGTTGTTGAAGTCAGAATCAAACACACACCTGCAGAGAACAGAGGTCTGCTCGCTCGCCAGCCCAAATCATCATCACCCCTGCTGGCATGCTGAATGCATCCTGGACACCAGACCAGGGAACAGCTAAGGCTTAGTCACTGAAATGGGCAATCAATCTGCCGTGATTGAAGAAAGTAATTTAGAGAGATGTGTTTCAGAAAAGCAATACCGGAACTTTGTTTCTTGAGGAAAGTCAGAAAAATAACCTTATTACCAGCAAAATGTGTCTTGCTGGAAACTGGGGTTGGGATTTGATAGCATTTTATCGAATCTAACTGTGTTTAGCTTTTAGCATTTGCAGATAACTAAAGTTATAAATAACTCAAACTCAAAGATTTAATTTAGATCGGTAATCAACTTTTGTTGGCTGGGAAGCCACATGCACTACGGATTCACAGGATTCATGCTTGTATGGTAAATATGTAGCTGGAGCCATCAGCCGGTTATCTTAGCTTGGCATAAAGGCTGGAAACGGGGGCAAAATGCTCCGTCCACTGTCCAAAGAAAACAAAATCTGCCTACCAGCACCTATAAATCTCACTAATTCACACGTTATATCTTCTGTAGCCAGCTGTGTGATAGATAGACAGAAGACAATCATTTTCTAAGCAATATATTTTCTGTATAGGTTATTGATTTCCTAAACTATTTTCTCCCGCTGTGATTATGCCGTACCACGTGATCAGAGGTGATACCCTTGGTGCCATTTGACATCCTACATCCTTGAGCGTAATGTGGACCTGGTGCTCGCTTCCTCAGAGCCAAGTGGACCCGTGAAGACATCCAAAGAGAGGCCCATTGAAAAGTGCAATGGACAAAACTCAATGCAGCCCATCCATCCATCCAACCAATCCAAATTTAGCCAGATTACAGGACACACACTAGAGCCACTAGGGTTGACAGCAAATGCTTTCCACCATCGTGATGTCACCTCGTTGCACTATGAACATCACGCTCCTTCCTGCACTGGTAGTGAATATTGCTATTGATTTGTTAAAATAAGTAAAGTAAAATAAGTTAATTCATAGGGCACAGGGTTGGTCAGGGAATATTAAGGGATTTTTAAAAATGAGTCACTTAACATGAATACTACAGAGAGCATACATCTTGCTTTGCACATTCATATAATAATAATTAAACAATAATAGAAAAGCCATGACAATAGCTACAAATTCCCCAGGTGACAGCGGGAACGTGATATGAAA
The DNA here is from genome assembly GCA_011952105.1 of Coreoperca whiteheadi. Classification (NCBI taxonomy): domain Eukaryota; kingdom Metazoa; phylum Chordata; class Actinopteri; order Centrarchiformes; family Sinipercidae; genus Coreoperca; species Coreoperca whiteheadi. The sequence goes on from CM022476.1 coordinate 26,846,093, forward strand.
GTCAATCTGTAAAGCTTTAACTTAGCTGGAACAACCTCTAAGAATTACTTGCAGGAGCTTTGTGACAACGTCTAATGTGCACACTTTTCATCCAATGTGTTTCAGTTTGAGTCCATCATTTCTGTTTGATTAACTCTTCCGCCTGCAAATACGGAATAATTTATACTCCTCATGCATAAATCTATACAAACACTCTTTTTATTCACCTAAGAAAAGTCAGTCTCTGCATTCAAATGTCCAAAAACCCCCCGCTGCAGCTGAGCAGTATTTCATTTTTATGGATTTGCCGGTGCAGCGCTCTGCTCCCCTGTGTTCCACTCCCTTTCATTTCACAAAGGTATGCTTTGGAAAGCGCACCTTTGAGACTTGGCACACCAAATATCTGTCTGTGGGAAATATCTGATTCCTCTCAATAGAATACCTTCTCACAAGGTGGCAGGCAGCATTGGCAGCTGGTGATACTTTGCATGGGTGACATACACCTCCAATTATCCACAAAGAGCACCTAAACTGCCATGGCAATGCAATGGTTCGATATAAACACCATGAGGCTGCTACACTGTTTTACTGAAGAGACGTTAAGTGATTAAGAAGGAAGCAGCTAAAGCGACAGATGAAATTGCCTGTTTTCAAGCCTGCCTGTGATTTCCCATTTTTTTTCTCTCCAAATTGCATTTGAAAGTAGGCTGTGGTAATTTCATCATTAAATTGTTTCCTCTGGTTTATTGGCCTCTCAGGGGGTTGTTGTTGTTCTGCAGAAGGTTACGTAAAACCCCCATCAGCAGTTGGGAGGAGATAGGCTGGGCGGAGGTGGCAGAACCTGGTGTGTGTGTGTGTGCTGTGCGCGTGTGCATATGTGTGTGTTTTGTGTACTTTGAAGGATTTCCATTATTGTCCACATGTAGGCTATGCATGTGACGCCTTCAGCCACCTCAGTCTCATCAACAACCAGCAGACACATAAAACCAATATCCACCTGCACACCTCTTCTCTGATTCTATATGTAGAAACACATAGAACACAAATGCTCCTGATAACAAGTGTGTGCCTACTGGAGTAGAACATGAGCTTGCTTGTTGAGGTCAGCACTGCTCTCCTTAAAGGTCCAGAGTGTAACATTTAGGAGAAGCTATTGGCAGAAATGGAATATAATATTTAGAAATTGTGTCTTCATTAGCGCGTAATCACCTGAAAATGAGATTCGTTCGTGTTTTCATTAACTTTTAGTACGAGCCATTTTTATCTACAGAGAGAGCGGGTCCCCTTCCATGGAGGTCGCCATGTAGCACCGCCATGTTTCTACAGTAGCAGAAACAGTAAAACAGACAACACTGGCTCCAGAAAGGGCCGTTTGTGTTTTTCACGGGTAACAAATCTGTTCTCTCCTCTCTTCCTCATTAGCATTGTGCGAGGGTCCAAAACATGCAGGTAGCCGCTTCTGGATTTTCCGCTGGGGCTGACCGTCATTTTAAATGACCATGGAGATATTAGTAGTATCTGTGGAATCCGCTGAAGCTCTAGTTTTAGGAGATGCCTCAAACCTCCCTCTAACATAAAGTTTTTAGTCAGTTTAAACTGGTTTTACCCGGTACGGTGTTCTTGAGTTTGTGAAAGGTGCTTTCAAATTCAAAATAATTTCAAATGTATTATGATTATTGTAACACTCAAAGTATTATGAATAGCTACCTTATCAGAGCAGAATCACCGCAGACAGGAAATATTCTTACACCTATTTAGTTTTACATAGAAAAATATAACCGTAAAATGCAACTTTACACTTGAATTCAAGTTTCTCTCTTTCCCGAACTACAGAGCAGCTTAATCGCCTCGCTAACTCATCTTAAAACACACTTCATTCAAACTCGACAGAAGCAAACGAAGACTCGCCAGAACAGTCTTGGTTAGTCTTTCCACTGTTCCAACAATCGTCCAACTCTGGTTTGGTTGAAATAAATCCTTACAGTTAATCACAGAGTTAGATGTGAAAATACTCCACAGCTGTTTCTCCAGCTGCCTCTTTGATGCGGCTGAAAGCATGAGAGGATATTTGTGCCACTGCTGTGAAGAACTGGCAGACCTGTCAGCCAATAAGACACAAGTATTTCCACGTGTTTCCCTGCAAACCCTCTCTGATTGGTCTTGCCTCTACTCTATTGCGTTCAATGAACATACAAAAATACAACACTGCAATCTTCTTTAGTGACAAGCCACTCAAAGTATTATTCGGGGCTAAAGAAAAAATCTTCGGGGCTACATCCCCGAATGCCCAGGCCTGGCGACGCCAGATAGGACTGAGTGTTTTTGTAGTCCCAACATCCCAACAGGGTGAAAAGTCTTCTGTCTAGCTGATCGCTTCACATCAGTTTCAGGAGTTGCATTCTCCCAGTAAAACTTCCTTGCATATCATAACAATAATTTAAGCTTACCAACTTTATAGTTTTTAATCAGGACCTCCAGTATTTTGGTCAAGTAGCTCATAAGAAATAAGGTCTGCCAAATTTATATATTATTACTTATGTACAGTGGCCCTGAGATCTTTGTTAGCTGCAACTTAAGAAAACACATGCAAATAGAGAAAAGGCAGAATAAGTAGGATTTTTTTCGCTTCCTGTTTGCAAACACAGACTGGCCCCTCCTCCCTGTCTCAACAGGCGAGAGAGAGAGGGAATGGATGAAGAGAGGGAGCGGCGTTGGTGAGAACAACGCAGTCAATCGGAGAAATAAAATGGTATTTTCTGATCGTTTCACGGCGGTTACGTTCTAAAGCAAAAATAAAACTCGCCCACACCTCCGCGCAACCCTGCAGGAAGCAGCCACACTGAATGCGGCCGAAGCCTTCATCCTGTCCGCTCTGCGGCCTCTCTCTGCGCAGTGTGTGAAGGCAGCTCAGCCCTGACAGACAGACACACAGACAGAGCAGAGGATGGACGGCGACAGCGATGTCGCCAGGATTTTATGAGGTCCCGACCTTACACACCCCGCACGCTGTTATTGGCTGCGGGCTACACACCACTGCCCAAAGGTTAACGCCCAGAAACGTCGTGAACACAGCAAACTAAAAAGAAACTAAGAAAATACACCTCCATACACTTCTAGTGGGTCATACGTGATGATTGAGAGGGATTATTTTTGTTTGAGTCTGTACATTGGTTTTTTTTTAGGAAAATCCTACTTATTCTTAAGATAACATTTGGTCAGCATCAATTTGACAACACACGTGCAGCGTTTACTAAAAAGGCTGCCGTGTGACAAACACACATTTGAATACAGAAACATGTTTGCTTGTACGGGCCTCCGTACTTAATATTTAATTTTTATAAACAATTAAAACAAATGCTTAAAAACACCAACTGAACGACAACATCACATAAATAATGACAACATCCACCAGTCGACCAAGTGCCCCTAAGCAAGGCACCACCAGCGTCAACGCCATTTTTCAAGCTCCAATTTGAGTTGATTTTTCAGTGACAGGAGATGACAAGTCTTAATTGGAGTGTTGTTTATTCACTCGGAGGTGGCATGGCTCTGAGGCAGCTGTTCAAAATTATCTAAATGTGTGACAATGAATCTGATGGATGTGGATTTATAGAAGCACTGATGCTGTCTTTCGTCATCCTCAGAGTGATATTAACAGTCGAAATTTCCTGCTGTGTGTGCAGTGGCCTGACCTGAAAATACACCAAACAGATTCAGCATTACAATTTAAAAAAGTTTTTAACATTTTGCACCATGAAATTTTGTGTTGACATGCATGGTCTCCAAAAGAGGTATCTTACTGATTTTGGTGATCCCCTGACTTTTTCTCTTGTGCCATCATGAGGTTCACATTTATCGTCAACTATCAACATCAGCCTCAGCTGTTCTCTTTGTTTAGGGCTAATTCGCAAATATTAGCATGCCAGCATGCTAAAGCAAGATGAAAAACATGCTGAACATTGCGCCTGCTTCACATCAGCATGTTCGCATTGCCATTGTGGGCATGTTGGTGTTTGCATTTAGCTCAAAGCACCGCTGTGCCTAAGTGGAGCCTCACAGAGATTCTAGCAACAGCTGTAGACTTTTACTTTTCAGTATTGTATGACATGTTTTATGTCTGTCTTGGGACCATGTTGGAAATAAGTGTTCTCTCATTTCATACTCCACATCTCCAGTTTGTAACACAGACTTCGTGTTAAAATTTCAAGTCCCAAGCCCCAGCAGATGACCCAGCTGATGACATGACAACCTCAGGAATATTTTTCCAATCAGTTTTTTACAAGGTACAAGGTACATGATAATTTATTTTTCATTTTACAACACAAGGCTGTACAACAAAAATTAGTTTTTAGTCCCTTCATACATAGAACATAACAGATAATTTTATGTATATTAGAACAGGGTAACATATCAAATGAATAAAATAAAACAATATATCCATTGTTTTATATCCACGTATTATACCTGGGAAATTTAGTTTGGACCTGGTGGAATGTGAGCAGCAGATAGATAGTGATGATTGATGGTTTTCGTCTTCCCATAAAAAGCTCAAATTTGGGAAACAGTGTCCTTACAATTTGCCTGCGTTTGAGCCACCAAACATAATCAGTGCACATTTACATTTAGTCATTTAGCAGTCACTTTTATCCAAAGCGACTTACACACTCACATACCAAAGGCTCAGCTTCGGGAGCAATGTGGGGTTGAGTACCTTGCTCAAGGATACTTAAACACATGGCTGGATCAAACCGCCAACCTTTCCGATTGGTGAACGACTGCTCTGCCACCAAGCCACAGAGTCCTCCTCCTTACATCTTGCAGGAGTCTTGCACTCTGTCAGCTCGGAACACGGTCCACCCGTCGAGCGGGCACACCAGTATCTGATTTTCCATTGCTTGGCCAGCCCGAGTCCCGTTTCGTCCAGACCGGACATTAGCCAGGAGCAGCCTTAAGTCCGAGCTTGGCCAGCATGGCTCCTGTCTCGGCTCTCTTTCCTCTCTTCCTGGCCCGATCACAGCACCCGCCGTCAGGTGCCCTTTATTCCAAACTCCGGCATTCTTCCAATGTATTTCGGTCATCGGTGATATGTGTTTCAGCAATAAAGCCAAAAAAATTAAAAATAAATTAAAACAAGAATGTAGGGTAGCTAGCGGAGTTTGAAGGAGCTACAGAGCACAGCATCTGCCAATGTGCAGCCATTGCCATAATCAAAATCTCCTGCTCCAGTCTCTTGTATTTTCATTGTAATTTTACTATATGCTAACCCTTTTTTAGTTTGTTAGTTTTTAATAGTGTTGGGGCTACTGGTGCATCCCTCCAAGCAAACTCCTGTTTTCCTCGTTCTTGAAATGCACTGTTGCAATAAATGTGATCTTGTTAAATGTCAATGCTATTTAATCTGCAGCGGTCCCCTACAAATAAACAAACAACCAAACAAGCTTTGGAAAGCTCCCTCCAAAGCCACAGAACGTGGTATACAACAGTTTTTACAGGCTCCTCATGAATGAATTAACTGAACTCGATGTAAAAATCAGTGGCGTGCCCCTTTAACATGATGGATTGGTGTGTTGTTGTGGATCCACAAATAAAAAAATAAAATAAAATACGTGTACTTTGGTTTGAGAAAGGCTACAGTCAGGGTCAAATGGGGAAACCATGCAACCTACAAAGGAATATTTCACTCACAGTAGACATGATTTGGGAATCATGACATGAAAATGGAGGTAAATTCATACCCATTCACATTTTCTTCTTTGACAGATCTAAACCACTCTATTGCCTGTTTCTAGTCGTGTCACATAGTCCTTTTGTAGTGCAAAAACACATTCTTCCCATTTTTCATGCACAACGAATGAATCACAGAAAGAACCAGAAAGAGTAGGGTGGCAGAGGCCAGAATGAGTTCCCATGATGATCCCTCTGGGGACTACAGACGGGGGAGGCAGAGGAGAAAGATGAAATTGGAGGAAGGAAGTGAGAGAGCTGGAGAGGAGGCCACCATACGCTGTTGTTGATATGCTGTGCAGTAAGTCATCTGCTGCCGTGACCGGGTCGGACTGGGACAAGCTGGCAGTGTGCTTCAGAGGTGAATATAAACGGCCCAGCACTGGGAAACTTTAGCTGGTCTGGTGCAGTCTCAGCCGGTCGCTCTTTCGTTTGTTACTGTGCTAGCTCCTCAGCCGGGTGAGGGGCAGCATGTAGTAGCTCAGAGGTCAGAGAGGCAGGCCAGCGGTCACAAAGCTGGCTGGTTGTGATTCCCTTGGTGAATGAGTAACACTCTTTATTCTCTAAACAACTCCCACTGAAGTGCCCTTAAAGGAACGATCCACCTGTGAGCGCTCTTGCACTTGCATATACAGTATATCATCAATCTGTGACACTCAGCGCACCACAGAGTGCACACATACGCCCTGGGAGGGTATCATGTGTTGATGACTCGGATCTTGTTCTTCCCATTAAGGTGACTTTTCAGGACCTGCCTTACTCTGAGTAGGTATTTGGCTGTGGCTGACTTCCTTGCTGCCTCCTAAAGCTTTCCGTTTCCCTGAGGGATCCCAAGGTATTTGTAGCTGTCCTGAACATCTGCAACGTTGCCTTCTGGTAGTTTGACCCCCTCGGTTCCGATCATTTTCCCTTTTTATGATACCATCCGACCACACTCCTCCAGTCCGAATGACAATGCAATGGTGCTGCTGTAGATCCTGGTAGTGTGGATCAGTGAGTCGATGTCTCGCTCATTCCTGGCATGCAGCTTGATGTAATCCATGTTGAGGAGGTGACTGATGGGCGCTCTTAGTGTCGTGTCGATCTTGTACATTTCCAAGCATTCCAGTATCCATGTATGGGGCATTGAGTCGCAGGCTTTCTTGTAGGCAAGCCAGGCAGTGCACAGGTTGGTCGACCAGTAGCTGGTGCTTGGCTCCCCTGGTATTACTACCAAATCCCTTCTGGGCCCTGTCCATGTATTGAGCCATGTGCCGACTCATCTTAGCCCCTATGATGCCTGACAGGAGCTTCCATGTGCAGAGGCAGGTTAGTGGCCGGTAGTATATATAAGGTAAAGATAGATACTTTCATGGTTTGGGGTTTTGTTATTTCCCGATTTCCTGTCTTTGTTTGCTTTTTCCTGCCAGATTTGATTGTGATCAATTTCATCAAATGATCATGTTCACCAGTGTCTAGTTATCTCCCCTCACCTGAGTGTATTTCAGTCCGTGTGCTTCCTTTATTCTGTGTCAGCTCGTCTTTGTCTTCATGTCATGCGTCCCAGCCTTTGTTTCCCCAATATTTTGGATTTCCCCTCTGTTTCTCTTGGACGTCGCCCCTGGACATTTGATTATCGCTTCCTCCCTTGGACTTGTTTGCCACTGTTGGACTGCTTTCCTGGTTGTGACCATTGCCTGGCTATTCATGTAAGCCTGTTATCTATTATTAAATCATTATTAAGTGCACCTGCTCTGCCTCCGTTGTCTGCATTCCCTCATGTTCCCTGTTTCCCTGTTTGACAAGTGTGACATATATTTGCAGCACATTTTTGAAATGCTAACACACAGTTTTCAAAACTGTTATAAACACATTCAAAACAGAATGATGGCCAATTTAGTGCATTTTTGGAGCGAAATATATTGAAATATATTGAACATATTAGCAGAATATTTCCAATAACACAGTTGCATTTTCAGCTGAAAATTGTTTGGAAAGGTGAATCTCTGCTCTTTTATATTGAGGGACTGAAACCAAAACCTGAAGTTATATTTAAATGAAACTACATGGATCCAAAATTGCTGCGTACGTGGTAAGCTGGTCAAGTGGTCTTCCACAGGTTCGTCCTGTTAAGGCAGTATTAATTGGTTGATTTTTTTTTTTGTCGTTGTTGTGGCTACTTTCTGCCAGCCGCACAAGATGTAAACACAATATTATCACCTTATACAGTGGATATGGTAATGTGTGTTAGCAAACAGGTGCCTACTTACCCATCTAACAGACAAGGAGAAGCATTAGCATTTATTTCGGGTTGTGTGGCTGGACACCTGACCAACGTCAGTCTGAAATTCACTCTCCTTTTTAGCTTGGCTTTGAGCTCCACCGACTCCTGAAGATAACATCTGATTCTTTAACCGACAGGCTTCCCCATGTTTTCCAGCTAGTCACTGACGTGTGGATTTTGAAGCTCACATTGTGTGCATCACAGCCTTTTTGCTGTGAACAGCTGTTGAACATGGTGAGAGTGAACTTTGACAGAAATGTGGTGGGCCATAAAATCAAAACAATGAGCTAACAGAGGTAAAATCAGGCGACACCTGTGGTTACCGTGGTGACAACAAATACTACAGCGAAAATTCCTCAAGCAGCAAACCTCGTACATGCATCATTTTTCTGTGAATCCCTCTTTCTGAGGTAGGCATTCTAAATCCAGCATGGAAATGGCAATCTCTCCCACTACTAATAAAATAGACTATATAGAGAGATAATTACTGATTGTAAACCATAGATAGTATCAAAATGTTGTCATGAAAATCTTAAGGATATATTATAATTATATTATAATTGTAACAGTTGATGTGAATAAAAGTTTATAGTTTGGGGCCAGACTAGATGTCTGAATTTTCTTCCCTGCTGTCATTTTTAGCAGAACTCTCCATAACAAGGCTGCCAGACTGTGTGTGGTGCTGCTTTCTGCAGCTTTGATTATGTCTTTTTTTTTTTCACTTGGGGTTGTCTTTTTTGGCTGAAAACAAGCCATTGTAAAATCAGGCAAGTGTCGGTAGTTGTATGCTGTGCAATAACCTTCCCTTTTATGTGCTGTCAGAACCGCTGCACTTTCCACAGTTTAGCTCCAACAAAGCACCTCTGAATCGAAAGATTCAATCTGATGGGGTTTCTTTTAAAGATTTTTTGGCTCTGATTTTCATTTCGGGGTCACTTTATCTGCAGTGTAATAGCAGCGTCTGGGTCTCCTTGATGGCCACACCCATCAAAATCTTGCCTGTGTCCTACCCACGATTGTTGCTGCCTTTTCATATTTTAGCTAAACTAATGGAAACCTTACAAGGGGCAATCTGCGGGGCCAAATTGAACTGCAGGAAATTCAACTCCAGGTCCAGGTCCCCGTAATGACAGCATGGAGGATTGCCAGCGCATTTACAGGTTAAGGTAGATATTGGAGAGAGGGTGTTTTCAACCAAACAACTTTTAGGTGGTCCAAACGGTGCTGTTATTGGATTAGATAACATCATGCTAATTTGCATGTAATTCATATACATTACATATGTTAATTTGCATATATGTCTCACTCAAACTGTCCAAGAGTGGCTTTACTCATTTGGGCACTTGAAATTTGCACACTTATGCCTCGCCGCCAGCTCATTCTGAATGATCAGTGTCTGTAATGTCAAACTGCCGTCTCTGAGTAAACCAGGAATTTATCAGCTTAAGCACTGCTAAGGACTGAACATGAGGGAAAGTGATCATCAGTGATTTATACAAAGGGCCCCAAACAGCTATCAGTGGCAGCCACACAGAAGGCCGCAACTAAATGGAGGAGAAATTAGACACGCTTAATGAGACAATAATCAATTCAGTCATACCCTCCACACTGCACTGATGCATTGTAACTTTTAAACAATATCCATCAATCTATTCTCTGTCCTCTCTAACCCCCAGGAACTGGAGCACATCCCTGGATGCCTTAGGCAAAAGGAGAAATACTGAAAAGGTGACCACTCTTGAGCAGGGCCAATATATTCTGTCATTCTAGAAAACTATATTCACTCATACTCGGGGCTTAATTTGTGCTGGATCCTGCTGGAACAGGATCCAGGACCTCCCAGATTGGGACCGGCACCTGTTTGATTGGATCCAGCGCCTCCTTTATCACTAGCCCCACATATACCCGTAGATGTACTGTAGGCTGGCAAGTGGTTTAATGCTTGGCATATGATTACTGTAAGCCCCACAGCTAAGCAAGTGGGCATTTGTGCTGTGAAATGGCGAAATGATTATGGCTAATTAGGGGGTGTGTGTCTAAGTGGGGCGCTGTCCATACTACTGAAGCGCAGCAGAGGAGATCGACTGACAGACAGACAGAACACGTCACTTTGTTTGGTTTCTTAGCCTGCTTGCTTGCTTTTCGTGTTGGTAAATAGAACTGTCGGAACACCTGGATTGGGTTGCACCATATACTTGCTGGTTTCAAACTAGTGATTTTCTAAACCAGGTGGCACGGTTAATGTCTTAGCTAGTGAAGATTTAATAAATGTGTGAATCGGTTTCTAGGAAACGCTGCCCAATCAAAGGCATTCAGTAAGGCCTACAGGCATGCTAGTGGCTCAGTCCATGTTGTACTTAGGCACCACACAAATTGGCTCTTACCTGGAGATTAGTTGCTACTAAATATTTACACAGAAAACTGCCAGGTGGAACTGTTACATAGCTAACTAAACCAAGTGAAAAAATCCACATTAGCTTGCTAATATATGACCCATTTCTGCTGAAGAGTGGATATGGTTGACACATCTGTCCTCACACTTGATCAAATAGCGGTTTAATAATTATCTAAACTACTAACATTTTCAATTACATATCACAAAATAACAAAATCTATCTCAAATTACAAAACGCTATGCCACTAACATTTCTGAAATACACTTATTTCTCAACATAAATACATTTACAAATGATTTGGGATTGGCAGTTAAGTTTAATATTTTGCTTGGCCCCCCAAAACTGTTATATGTAGCTACGCTGGCGGCACGGCTCTAAGAATGGCAAAGATGGGCTATTGGACGGGTGGTCATTCATGTTCCCCAGAGGATGATGACTTTGGTGATTGCCTGACTTTTCCTTTTGTGCCACCAGCAGGTTGACATGTTAGTTTTCTCGTTCTTAAACATTACCTGCTAAACATCAGCATTGTCCTTGTGAGCTTTTTAGCATGACGACGTTAGCATTTAGCTCAAATTAAACCAGCAGTAATTTAGTGATATTTAAATCTCCTCTTCATAAACACTTATTGTAAAATTACACTAGGTTTAAACTTAGAACGAACAGCTGGTGCAGCCGACTCCTCAGGCGATTGAGCCATAGTCCCTCTAATACTCAAGGATATGATTATCTTAATTAATGAAGCCATGAAGCAACTTTAAGCTTTTGTTTTTCCATCCATTTTAGTCTTTTCCCCACTAAATTCATCAGCAATTTTGAGCAAGTACTGCCACTGCTAGAAAACCCAATTTCTTCAGCAGAAAAATCAATGGGAAAAGAAATAGAAAAGTATATTTCAAAAGGGACTTTATGAGCCTGGATACAGCTCAGGTACTTATTTCTATAAAGCTGGGTTTTTTCTCAACTACCTCAGTACATTCAGCAATGGATCCAGCACACTGGATCTATGGGTTGTGCACTGCAAGAACGCCACAGGAAGGATCGCAGCAAGGATGGAGATGAAACAAAATGTCTTATCTGCTGCAGCACAGTGCACCAGATTTGCCAGGAGATATTTCATGTCGAGCAACTAATGGGAACTCTTCAGTTCACACAGGAACTAGTGAATGAAAATTAAGAAGTGAAATATTAACTGGTGCCTAAACAGCAGTGAGAGGTGGCTGCGAGTGATGGGTCACAGTGGGTAAAATTCTTCCTCACCACCTCCACCACCATCATCCTCGACATTTTGAGAAATTCTGAAATACTGTACCTTTTCCACAAAAAAAATAAACAAATTTGATGCTGTCAGTGTGAAGTCAATGCTTCCCTACTGAGTTTTTGTGTTGCATGGACAGGGGTCAAGGGAAAATAACCAGATTTCTACATCACCTGAATGGCACATTTCCCTGAGTGGCAAATTAGCAATGAGCAGACTGCATTCGTATGGTGTGTGTGGCCTGTTGCCATCTTAATCTGCCTTTTCCTTCTCACTTCCTCTAGCTCTAAAGGTTTAACCTAATTTTGGAAAAGGTCAAGTGCATGGCTTTCGTGCCGAAATAGAGATATACAGAGGAATTTCGGGTCATTATCCTCTGAGATGAAGAGGTATAAAAGACGCAGACGCGATAAGCTTCAGGCAGAATGGATACAGCTTCATGTGTCGTAACAGCAGGAAGTGGCGTTCATACCCACACGCACACAAAGAATAAAGATGAGAGATACACATGCAAATACATGATGTAAATAAAACAATACATGTACTCACAGATCCACAGGTGCACACACATGTGTGGCACATGCTCATACACACACACACGTACGCACGCATTTTGCTGTACAAATGTGCATAGAGACCCGCACGACCACGCATGCACTCATACCACCGTACGCACACAGATGCACGAGCAGGAGCACGTGAACATGCGCACACACCCACACTAAGGCTCACAATGACACACGGGCACACAGCAGCGCAGGGCTTTTTATGCATCTCATTTCCATTCAACCTCATTGTCACAAGAAAACTTCCCATTGACTAATACGGTTCCTACACACACACACACACACACACACACACACACACACACACACACACACACATGCGCGCGAGTGTTCATTGCGAGGAAGAGAAGCCTGCGATATAAAGATGTAAATCTCCCAAACTCCATCTTTTCTCAGCAGAGTCGCAACAGTCTAAAGTCCCTCATGCAGATCAAACCTAACATAGGCTACAGTATGTACACGTATTGGTTGCTTTGAGCAGAGGCTTTCTTTTGACTAGGACTTAACATCTAAGCATTAACATCTTAAGAGCTTCCTTCAACAGGTGAAAATAAGAAGGGGTCCTCTGATGGAGAGACACACACAGTCAGCAAAGCAGCAGGCAGTGATCCAGTCACTGATCCACAGTTTAGTGCACCTAAACTTTAGATCACTCTTCATTGCTTTGACACAAAATGCATTCAATGACCACATCTTTCAAAATTCATGAACTGTTTTATGACTCAAAACTCAACCACCTCAACAACTCTGTGTATTTACACCCCATTTTGCACATAGGTTACATTCACCTGTAAAACCTGTTAGGCCTATACATACGGTGTCCTTAAGTCCATAAGTGTCCTTTTTGTTGTAATGGAATGGAAATAAATAAATAAAAGATACTTGAAGGCAATATTTATACATATTGACACAGTCATTGGTGTTTTGTAGGTCATTGTGTAATGAGTGACCAAGTGTTATACTGCTTGGAGACAATGTTGTCAGTGGTCTGGTACAAGAGTTGATTCTAAGATATGTATGAAGTGTCTTGGTTGTGTTAGTGCATTTTGGATATTGGTCAAGAGAACTGTTAAAGGGTTTTGTGGGGGGGTTTCCTTATCTGAAAAAGGGTCTAAGGATAGAGGGTGTTGTGTGCTTCACAGATTGTAAAGCCCCTTGAGGCAAATTCTTTGCTATGTGATATTGGGCTCTATACTGTAAATACAATTGACTTGACTTGAGCTGTCTGGACATTTTTGAAAACGTGAACTCAGTCTAGAGAAATGTGTTTTACCAATTGTTAAAAAAAACAACGGTAAGGCACGTATATGGGCCCATTTTTAAAATAGAGGTTTCCAAGTATTTTTTTGGAAACCTTTTTCATTCAAAGAGCACTCAACCTCAATACTCTTTAATCACGGAAGCGACGTCATATCACAGCCTGTTCTCCATCACCTGTAGCGAATTAAGGATACACCAAAGTCCTCTTAGATATCAGTAGTTTTTTTTTTACTATCACTATGCCACCTTATGAGTGGGCAAAGAGGAATTCAACAGCGCGTTTTCTGTGAAGTGATCATAAGGTTTTTATTCGTCACCACTGTCCCCTTTTCATAAAATTCATTTATTATGCTATGTTAAAGAATTCTGATCGATCACTAATTGATAGTGGTTTTATGTGCGCGTTTAAGAAATTCTTAAATTCCTTCAGTTTGATTGCACGGTGAATTTGATGGACACGAGCCAAAGGTTGTTTTTTTTTAAATTAATATCTTTTTCTATACAGGATGACTTGCCAGTCATTTGCCAGTACTTATGTACTTTTACAACAGACAGTGAAACCCGCAGCTTACCTGTCCAGGGCGATGGCAGTCATTGAGTAGATGCTGGCAAAGACAGCCGCGATCGGAAAGAAGTTGTGGAAGCGGCAGTAGACCAGTCCGAAGTACCACTCATTGTGCACGGCGTACACGAAGTTGATCACCGTGTTGAAGGCGGACATGGAGGCTTCAGCGAACGCCAGGTTGAGCAGAAAATAGTTGGTGACGGTCCTCATGCGTTTATGCGCCATAATAATCCAGATCACTGTAAGATTACCAACCACGGACACGATAACTATGCAACTGTACGCAATGGCCCAGAGGACAATTCTCCAGACTGGCTGCACGAACTGGTTCCAGGTGTCGTTGGAGCCGGTGGTCCAATTTGGCACGTTGGTGGTATTGAATAAAGGATCCATTTAGCTGTTTAAGACAAAACGTCACACTAAAACCACTAGATATAAACCTAATTCATTACACAACAAAGTTCAAGATCCCGGTGCCAAATGCAAAGTGAACAATCGGAAGTTAGAGAAAAGCTTCTTCGCCGCGCGCTCTGTTGGAAGTGTATGGTCTGGGGAATGTTCACTGAAAGACTCCGCTGTCTTGGAAATACATTCAGGAATTCAGTAGTATTTTAAGCGGACATTTCGATTAATCTGTATCACTGCGCTGTGCGTGAAAACGAAATAGCGCCTCTTACGCGCACTGCAGAGCTAGATGAAGTATGTGTTCCTCTAACTGGAGACACACATATCTGAGCTCTCGGCTCCGTCCTCTCTCCCTCAGCAGCTGCGTGCTCTCCTCCTGCTCCTCTGCTCAAACTGAGCCACTGCACACCAGCTTATGGAGCGAGACGTTGCGCACCCGTCCAATAGGCAGTCTCTCTATGTGTTTATGGATGAGCCCAGGTAAGTTATTCATTCCATCCGACTCAGACCACAGGGAGAAGCCAAAAGGACTATCATGCCTAAATACCTCTTATCTGATTTCGTTTGCTCATAATTAATTTGCAGGCAATAACAAACAGCACACACGGAGAAGAATGAATGAACGAATTCAGATCGGAACATTAGTAACACGATAATTCTAATTATATTAGGTAAATAATAATCATAATAATAACCATAATAATAATATAGAAGTTGTAATGATAATAGCTTTTGTTGTGTAGTGGTAGCAGCAGTGGCAGAATTGATGTCATTCATCTTGAATAGATTTAATCTCCAAATGTGGGGTGTAATGTGGTGAGAAGAGGATCCACACTGTCTGAATGTCCTTGTCTTCCAAGTCACTGCACCCTCTTGTGGACTCACAGTCTGGACTGTGTATTTGGAGATCGGCTGCTTCACGGGATGCGAACGTGCTGATGAAAACGATCAATTGCAGTAATGTATCATGCTTCAGGAGGCTTCGTTACACATTTCACAGTAAAAGTCCTGCGTTATTATAATACTGTCTCATATCCAGTATTGTAATAATTCAATAACAATGACTTGACTCATAAAAATACATACTGTAAAGACACTCTTTAATAGTATAATACAGTGAACTGACCTATATTGATAAGATTTTTACTGATAATGTAACTTTACAACATTTCATGAAAAGGAAACAGCTGTAGCTGCCACGACCTCCCTCCTGTTTCTTGCTTTTGGTTGCGTGTGCTTCGTGTGGTTTTTGTTTTTGTCTGCCACTCTGTGTTCTGTTTCCTCCCTCATATGTCACCCTGGAGTTGTGGGCGTGGTTTGGTCCTCTGGCTGTTGTACTCACCTGTTCCTGCTTTTCAGTCAAGCACCTGATTCCACATTCCTCCCAATCACCGTCTCTACTTGAGACCCGACCAGCGTTCTGTTCACCGTTGTGTCCTCTGAGTATGGCCGCACGCCAGCTATCTGTTCTGTCTAGCCATCTGCTCAGTTAACTCTGTGTCTGTTCGCCTGTCCATAACTAACTATGTGTGTCTCTGTGTGCAGAACTCCTCGCTCCGCTTGGGACCCTCAGCTCACTCCGCCAGCCAGACCCTATCATTCCTCCTCAGCATGGTGCACCTGTCTGACATCTGTCCCCACCGGCTCCTGGAGGAAAGTGGACTCAGCCCCCAAGCCAAATTCCCCAAGTTTCAGCACGCTTGTAATAGTTTAGGATACCGAGCTTTATATACAGTATTTTAGCAGAGCATTGTTCCTGTCTCCATTTTCCATGTCTGCCTTTGCAGGGTCTACCCAGAAGAACAATGTGAGAGGATGAATGAGCTCATTAATAGGGCTACTTCCAGGCTTGCCACTGGACTCTTGATGGCACTAAAAGGCTGGGGAGTGAAAAGTTGAATGAACCTCAACCACAATCACACCCCTTCACTGTGTGATCGCGGTGTAGAGGAGCTTTTATAGCCACAGTGTGGCTTGATATTATTATAATAATATTAAATGGAAATTCTGTATCAGGAATAACCCCTTGAGATGTGCCATCTCGTTTTTCAAGGGTGTCCTCATTGACAATAATACAGTGTATACACAATTAGACATACATACAAACAAACAAACAAACAATTGAAAACAAACCCCTATAAATATCAAATAAGACATACAAAATGTGGAGATCATACTCCAAGCAGAGTTTGAAAATAGATCATTCTCTCATAGATTATAGATAAGTATTAATGTCAGTGATAGCATTAAGTAATACAGTTATAAAACATAATTATAGAGGTGCTGCTTGATATAATAATAATATTATTATTACGATTCATATTTTAAATATTAATATTTGAATCTACTTTTAGTCATAAACAGTTAATTCCTAGAGTGAGATGCCAACTTGATATGTGGTTAAAATTTATAGCATTTCTATAGATGGCAATATCAGCCTGTCGGTTGGTTGTGTGTCTGCTGAGACTGGTCCAGACTGAAATATGTGTAGCTTTGGCTGGCTGGCAATGACCTTTTGTACAGACATTCATGGTCCCCAGAGGATGAATCCTAATGTCTTTGGTGATCGCCTGACTTTTCCTCTGGCACCTGTTACGCCCCCGTCTAGGGGTGTAGGAATGCAACATACAAGTCAAAAGGTTGCTCCTCCTCTGGTCCCCAAACCAAAGCCTGAACATTGAATTGCCAATAAAGTGAAATAATTTGTTACTACAAAAGGGGAAATTATGGCAATAAATTGAAGCAATATAATTTAGGGTGAACCAAGGCCAAGCCAACAAACAAAATAATCTCTCTCCCCATTCACTTAATTAATTATTCATCGCTGTGTTCCTATCATTCATTCACGGTTGCATTTATCCGTTCATTTGGGTGTCTAGTTGTTATTTGTGTTTGTGTAGTCTAGTAGTCATAGTTGTGTGTGTGTGTGTGCGTAATTAGTAGCCTAGTTAATAAACTGTTCATTTATAAAAGAACTTCCTCAGTCTATGTGGTTTGTGTGTAAGAAATATTCCGGTCCCTGTACACAAAATAGAACTGTGTAGCAACTTTAGATCAAGACTAATTAGATTATTCATTTATTTATTAAGAATTATAAATGACTATCCAGATTTTCTCCTTGTAAAGGAGCGGTGCGCCGTTTTCAAATGAACCGAACATAAGTGAGATTCTGTTATTTCATATGAATGCTGATTTCATTCTGATAGCGGTAAGTGAGTTTAAATCTGCTTATTCCTCTTACCAAACTGAAGCCAGGAAAACAAGGTGTGTAAATCAAGTTGCATGAACATAATATGAGCAGGGCATACGTTATATACCGCTAACATACTCTGCATTGCAGCCAGCTAAACCGTTAGCAATGATAGCTTAGTTCTGCCTCCCCTTGGCCGGCGACACCAAACTAGTCTCATGCTTGGGCTATTTTTGTCATTTTATTTTGCTAATTTAATAGTCTGCTTCCGAAGAACGAGCGAGAGCCGCTGCTCAGAGACAGACTCTCGCTCAGTGAGCCAAACGAGTAGCACAAGGAGGCCAGCAAAGGCAGGGGTGTTCCAGGCAGGACAGCCAAGGGACCACCCCAAATAATTTGCCTCACACGCACACACCCTGACCTCAGCACTAGGTGGTCCGGGCTTAGCCCCAGACCTTGGCACCTCCTAGAAACGCCCCAGGAGAAACCAATATGTTGATACTCACACACACTCTCGCAGAAAAACAGTTACATAAAACACAGGGGAAAAAATAGACACAGGTTGGGAAATACACACCCCCTTCCTAAGAAAATCAAAGTGAAACACAAGAAAGTAATGCATTTTCTGTTGTTTCTTTTGTGATGAAGGTCCAAATTAAAATCCTGCACAAGCAACGGCCACCTCATGACCTCTCTAGTTTGAGTTTTGCATCTGTGCGAACAACACAAGAGGTACACGGCAACGGGCAACGAACTTGAGCCAACATGAACTTCAAAGTGTCGCGGCGCAAGCAGCAGGGAGAGGGCTTCTTTTTCAGTGGTGCTGTACTTCACTTTGAGAAGTAGCAAACTGGGCGATCATAACCCACACAATACTGGCACCTCTGGTACCGCTGGCACCAGCATCCGTCTCCAGCTTGAAGGGACGTGCAAAAGCAAGAGCAGCAAGGACGAGTGTGCTGCAGAGAAAAGCTTTGGCAGACTCTGTATGTGGCTGTATTGCATCAAGAGGGCTTTAGTAATCAAAAAAATAGGAACACCCTGTGCCTTCCAGATGTGAACAGACTCTGCCAATAATTCAAAGCAGAGTTTTACGCACCTGACAGGCAAGCTGCTGATGGTCAGAACAATATTCTCACGAATAAGTTAATTAAGTTACTACATTACCAGGCTATATAGACAGAGCCACAACAACTAATACATACCATGAAGTGGGAGAAGGTCACTGCAAATGATCTGCTGGAAACACTGCAGCCCCACTATAATCCCACACAGAGAATCAGACACACTGGCTTTATTGGAATAATATTGGTAAAAGAACAGAGGCTTTTTGTTATGTACTGAGGCATAATTAGCCATGTCAAACTCAAAGAGCACAGAAAATCATGCAATTCACATTTTTGACACAGTATTTTCTGCCGCTCTCTTCACAGCTCCCATATTTATTGCACTGCAGGCTATTACTTTCATGCAGGCTCGTTCTGTGTTAATGCCAAGTTCCCAGAACATCATGTACCTCTTGTAGGACCCTTTTGTGGATTTCCATCTTGACTAAGGCTCACTTGAAAAAATAGATACAGTAGCAATTTTAGATGTGATAAGTGTGATTAAAGGAAGGCTAAAAAAGGCAGATATGAGGTCAGTCTGTCCATCGGCCTGTCCAACACTTTGGTCCAGAGAAAGATATCTCGACAACTCTTGGCCAGATTGCTATGAAATGTCATATAATTTTGTCCTCAAAATTATCCCTTGAGCAACTTTAAAAGCTGGTATTTCTTTAAATTTTCTATAAATTCATTGTCCCAAGGGTGACCGCCAAACCCTTTATCTGGTCACAATTTCAACCTTGTGCACAGGATTTATAAATCCTGTATAAATCCTAAATAAATAAAATATTGTTGATTATACTTTGAAAGCAGGAAAAGTTAACATATTTTGCATGCGATTGTGTGTTAGAAATGTCGGCTGGCTTATGCACCGTGTTGGGTTGTGACAGTGGTTTCTGTAAATATCAAGACTGTCTTGATAAGGGTGGTTGTTCCCTTTTCTCCTATAATTTTCTCCAAATGTTTGTATTGAACTGTGTCCTACCCAGGGGAACAGTTCCTCATAATAACCCCAGCACCATACTAACCAAAAATGTCATTCCCTCCAAAGATAATTACATTATAGATGGTGTCCAGTCATGGCGTTTCTGTACCTCCAGCACAAGGACATTGCTTTTCTCTTGGGAGAAGCTTCGATCCACTTTGGACTGTCCTCTCCATCACGACTGTCAGAGCTCCATGGTGGAGTCTAAACTGCTTGGAAGGAGAAGCAAAATAGGGGAATGACACCAGCCTCTGGCATAAACACTGATAAGAAATTCCTCCTCATTTCAGCCTATTTCCAGCTGTATCCCATTTGCGCTGCAGAGCTCTAGCCATGAAATTACCAGGTCAGTCACAATAACCTGTACATGTATGCCATCCGTGCACCATGAGACATTGATTCACAGATATGGAGTCCTCTAAATCTGCTTACACGGTGCTCGGAAATCTCTTACTCATAATCAAATTAGGCTGTAAATGCACATGGATGACTACCGTTCATTTTATAAATGGAACATACAGTTTCGGAGCACATCTTCTTGTGTCGAGGTGTTTTTCCTCTAGTAAAGCATGCATCATGTCCCTGTTGATAAAAGTGATTCAATTTTAACTGCTCTTGCACAGCCATGCTAGAAACTCTGTGAGGCTGTACTTAGCAGTGGCACTTTGCACTGAATGCTAACTTTCTTACAGTGACAATGCTAACATGCTGATGTTTAGCAGATATGTTTACATTGTTCATCTTGAGTTAGCTTGTTAGTACAGCTGCATGGTTCTGATGGGAATGCCATTAGTTTAGCAGGTTTTCTTTGTCCATAGTATTGGACAAATTTAACCTTTGATGATGGGGCTACATGAAACGTTAGGGGATCACCAAAGTTTATCAAGAGGGAACATGAATGTCTCTTTCCGAATTTCATGACAATAGTTGGTGAGACATTTCACAAATGTCACTGTCATGGTGCGAGACCAACAGACCAAACTACCATCCTTAGAGCCACGCTAGCTCAAATGGACAGAAGACTGATCTTTCCACAGCCAGCACAAAGAGAGAATCCACCTTTGTTGGCTGCGTGTGGAACTGTTGCTTCCCTAACTGAAATCCAAACTTTTTAAAGAAGGCTTTTTACAGTTCCTAAAATACTTGTCAGCTTTTATTGGGGGGTATTGTTGCCTTTATTTGACATTGAAGACAGACAGGACAAATTGGACCGAGAGGGAGTTGAAGTTATAACCTTCAGAGGTTCGATCACAGGACGTCATGTGGTTACCTTGTATGTGCCTCAGACTAGGGCAACCAGAAGGCCACGGCATTTGTGCAGTTTTGTCCTTAAATGAGACAGCCATTGTTTTCTTACACAATGGAAGACCACAGAAAACACCAAGGCCTAACATTATTGTCAGCGTCGGTGCGGTGCGGTGAGGAGAAGGAGGAGGAGGAGGAGTCAGATGAGGACGTTAACATAGATGGGTTTAGCTACCAAAAGGAGCCAGGAACAGAGCACTATATTAACTTAAACTTAACGGAACTAAGAACGGACAGGGCGTCAAGGGAGGTGACTCAATATGAAGGGAGTGTAGATGACGAGCACCAGGTGCAGGGGATCAGGGATAAGCGGGAGTGCTGATTTTGAAGTGACTACAGGTGAGTGCAGGTGTGGGACTGGGAGGAATGAAGGGAGATTTGGAAGGATCAGTTCCCTTTCAAGGGAACTTCAACGCTGCGTCAGCTGACGCTATGGGGGGAACGCCTCCAGCGTGACAGCCTCTGAATCTCTTGTAACAACTTAGACCAATCTTGATTGGGTCCGACGTCAACACGTGACGCACGCCGGCGGAACCGGAGGTATAAAGGGAGCCGGCTTCACTGTTGTCGTCAGTCTTCTGATCTTCAGCAAGCGCTCTGAGTCTCAAAATGGCGAGTGTGAAGCGGTTTCGGCAGTGTGTCTACCCATGCCCACGCTATATCCCGGACGGCGACACCCACGACATGTGTGCGGCCTGTTTGGGTAGAGAGCATGCACTGGCAGCCCTCGAGGGGGCTGGCTGTGTGCATTGCGAGCGTCTCCCGGTTCGGAAGCTCCGCTCTCGGCTGGCGCTTTTCGAGGAGGGCGGCCAGCTCTGCTCCCCACGCGGTAAGGGACCGGCGGTTGCTGAGGCATCCCGGCGACTTCACTCCTGGGGATCGCAGATGGACCTCGGCGATGAAGGTGAGACAGCTTCGGCTCTTTCTTTCCCTTCATCCGCGGGGTCTTTCTCCCGCTTTCGGGATCCGGAAGCCCGCACCGGGTCGGCGGCTTCTTCCGTCCCGCAGCGGGAGCCCGCTGTCCGGGACTCCGGTTCTGAGGAACTGGATGTACTCGGAGCGGATGG
Organism: Coreoperca whiteheadi; assembly: GCA_011952105.1. Lineage (NCBI taxonomy): Eukaryota > Metazoa > Chordata > Actinopteri > Centrarchiformes > Sinipercidae > Coreoperca > Coreoperca whiteheadi. The sequence continues at coordinate 26,868,162 of CM022476.1, forward strand.
CGGAGACATGGGTGGCTCGTCAGCCCAGTCTCCGCAGTATGACGAGCTGCTGGAGGTGGTTTCCCGTGCGGTGGCTAGGCTCAATATCGCTTGGCCTGCGGAAGAGCAGGACGCTCGTCGCCGGAGTAAGCTCGACGAGCGTTTCCTTGTAGCCCCACCTCCTCGCCCGCGTCGGGAGTTACCGTTCTTTCCGGACCTCCATACTGAGGTATCGAAGTCCTGGTCCCGGCCGTATTCTACACGGCTTTCTGGCCCGACTGGTCGCCAGTACGCTTCGATCAGCGGGCGCAAAGAGAACGGTTACGGCACCATGCCTGGCATTGAGGAGACGCTGGCGGCGTACTTATCGCCGGAGGCCGCGTCCTCCCTGAAAACCCCGACGTTGCCTACTAAGCCATGCCGTACTACCTCGGCTTTAGTCGGCAAGGCTTACATGGCAGCAGGTCAGGCCGGTGCGTGCCTTCACACCATGGCGGTCTTGCAGGCGTACCAGGCCGATCTGCTTGACGACCTCGATGACGGGGGGCCCCTCGCATCCGAGGATGTGAAGGAGCTTCGCCGAGCGACAGATTTATCGCTCAGGGCCACGAAGGATACAGCCCGAGCTATCGGGCGCTCCATGGCCCTGCTCGTGGCGACAGAGCGCCACCTATGGCTAACTCTGTCTGGTATCAAGGAGAGGGATAAGACCTTCCTTTTGGATGCCCCGCTTTCACCCACCGGTCTCTTCGGGGAAGCGGTGGACTCAGTGGTCGAGCGCTTCAGGGAAGCGCGCCAACAGGCTGCAGCCTTTCAGCGATTTATCCCTCGTCGAAAGAGGTCGCGGGCCGAGGCTGAGGGTGGACCACCTCAGCCTTCGACGTCTCGCAGCTCGTACATGCTGGCCCAAAAAGCGAGCGTGGCTCAGCGTGCCCCTCCCCAGCGGTCGAGGGGTTCGCTCCCGCCTGCTCGACGGGGGCCTGATCGGGAGAAGGCGGACCTGAGGGCCGTGCTTCTCGCCCGACAGTCTTCCAAAAAGAGGCCCTGACGTGAGCGTCGGGCCTCTGAGGGCGCCCCCCACATGGGTCGAGCGAAAAGATGTCTCCCCATTGGGCCCTCAGGAACTCAGCCGCTTCACCCCGCCGTCAGGGACGCTTCGGGGCGTGGCAAGTTCCGTGCAACCGCCGCCTTTAGACCTGCACGGACGTGCAGCAGTCGGGGCAGAGTTGCGTCCTCTACAGAGGCCTGTAGACGTTCATTTCCGGTTGTCTCCCGCCGCTTTGTCGCTTCGGGACGCCGTAGCTCTCACATCGCAGATACGGGGGGCGGTCATGCATGCACATGCCGATCCTCGGGGATTTCCCGCCGCTACAGCGCTTCGGGTAACCGAGGCCGCCACTCCGGGTCTCCCAGGCACCAGCCTCGAGCGGTTGGTCCCCCTGAGGGAATTTCTGCCTGCTTGGGAAGCATTGCCCGGCGTGTCGCACTGGGTTTTGCGCACCGTCCGACAAGGCTACACGCTTCAGTTTCGGTCTCGACCCCCCGGATTCCGAGGAATCCTGGAGACCAGGGTCAACCAAGTACAAGCACAAGTGATGGAGCAAGAAATTCACTCCCTCCTGTACAAAGGGGCCATAGAACAGATCCCCGACAGCGAGATGTTTTCCGGGTTCTACAGCCGGTACTTTATAGTCCCGAAGAGAGACGGTGGTCTGCGCCCCATTTTAGATCTTCGTCGCCTGAACCGGCCTCTGAGGAGGCTCCGGTTCCGGATGTTAACGATCCCTATGATTGTGAGTCAAATTCAGTCCGAGGACTGGTTTGTCACAATCGATCTGAAGGACGCATACTTCCATGTCTCTGTCATTCCGGGACACCGGAAGTTCCTGCGGTTCGCTTTCGGGGGCAAAGCTTACCAATATCGGGTGCTTCCTTTCGGCCTAGCACTCTCCCCCCGCACCTTTACAAAATGCATGGATTCCGCCCTGGCTCCTCTCAGACTCCAGGGGATCCGCATCCTCAATTACTTGGACGACTGGTTGATTCTAGCCCAGTCTCGTCTACTCGCGGTACAGCATCGAGATGTTGTACTTGCGCACTTGAGGTGCTTGGGGTTGAGGCTCAACACGAGCAAGAGCACGCTCACTCCAACACAAAGGATCACGTTCCTAGGAGTAGTGTGGGACTCAGTCACGTTGCGGGCACAATTGTCTCCCGCACGTGTCGAGTCGATCCTGACTATGGTACTCAGGGTGCAGCTAGGCCGACATCTCACTGCAAATCAGTTTCAGAGACTGTTGGGCCTCATGGCTGCTGCATCCACCGTGATTCCGCTTGGATTGCTGCGCATGAGGCAACTGCAGTGGTGGCTCAGGGACGCCGGTTTAACCCCGAGGGGCAATCCTTTTCGCCTGATCAAGGTTACGCCCAGATGCATGCGTGCCTTAGACAGGTGGAGACAACGGACGTTCCTGACCCAAGGCCCAGTGCTGGGCATGGTGTACCACCGTCGCACACTATCGACGGACGCCTCCAGCACCGGATGGGGCGCGGTTCTGGAAGGCCGCACAGCCCGAGGTCTGTGGCTGACCCCGCATCTAGGGCACATAAATTGCCTGGAGATGCGAGCGGTCTTGTTGGCCTTACGGCACTTTTTGCCAGACCTCAGGAACCACCACGTGCTTGTCCGTTCCGACAACATGGCGGTGGTTTCCTACATAAATCGTCAAGGCGGTCTGGGGTCGCGCCCTCTTTGCAGACTGGCGCGCCAGATCCTCTTGTGGTCCCAGAGAAGGTTGCTCTCTCTCAGAGCACTCTTCATACCTGGGTACCTCAACGTGGGAGCAGACATCCTGTCGAGGCAGGGGCCGAGGCCCGGGGAATGGAGACTGCACCCCGAGACGGTGCAGATGATATGGAGGCGATTCGGCAGAGCACAAGTGGACCTGTTCGCGTCCCCGGACAACGCTCACTGCCCCCTCTGGTTCTCCCTTGTATATCCAGCGCCCCTGGGGCTGGATGCCATGGCACAGCCGTGGCCGAGGCTGCGGCTGTATGCTTTTCCCCCGATTGCTCTGCTCCCGGGGGTTCTAGAGAAAGTTCGCCGAACGAGGGCCCAGCTGTTGCTCGTGGCCCCGTTCTGGCCCGCCAGAATCTGGTTTTCGGGCCTGGTAGCCCTCCTGGATGGCCCCCCATGGGAGATTCCCGTCAGGAGGGACCTGCTATCGCAGGGCCGAGGCGAAATCTTTCATCCCCACCCGGGGAAGTTGAAGCTGTGGGTTTGGCCCCTGAGGGGGACCACCTCCGAGCTGCTGGTCTCTCTACCGAGGTAGTGGAAACCATTTTACACTCTAGAGCCCCCTCCACGAGGAAACTGTATGCGGGCAAGTGGAAAGTTTTCACTAAATGGTGCCTGGAGCGCCATCTTGACCCAGTTCACTGCCCGATGGCTTCAGTGCTGGAGTTCCTCCAAAGCCGGTTTTCGGCTGGACTCTCCCCCGCTACACTTAAGGTGTATGTGGCTGCGATTGCAGCATTCCACAGCTTGGTGGATGGCTGCTCGCTGGGGAAACACCGCTTTGTTACCAGTTTCCTTCGTGGCACCTTGAGGATGAGGCCTCCGGTTCGAGTCAGAGTCCCTCCGTGGGATCTGACTGTGGTGCTGGATGGGTTGACCACAGCACCGTTCGAGCCATTGGACAATGCATCGGACAGGTGTCTGGCCTTAAAAATGGTATTTTTGCTGGCCATGACCTCTCTTAAAAGAGTTGGAGATCTACAGTCCCTGTCGGTGGCTCCTGCTAACCTGGAGATCGTTCCAGGCGCGGTTAGAGCCATCCTGCATCCTAGGCCGGGATATGTACCTAAAGTACCCACTGAGGTGGCCCGGCCGGTTGTCCTGCAGGCGTTCCATCCTCCAGTATCGGCGGAACAGGAAGGTGAAAGGCTGCAACTGCTTTGTCCAGTCAGAGCCCTGGAAGTTTATGTCCGGAGGACATCCCAGTGGCGTAAATCGGACCAATTGCTGGTATGCTTCGGGCCCCCTCGTAAGGGCTGCCCGGCTACCAAGAGCACTATTAGCAGGTGGATAGTTGAGGCTATCGTTTCGGCGTACGAGGTGCGCGGTTTGCCTTCACCTCTGTCGATCAAGGCTCACTCCACACGGAGTATGGCGTCCTCCAGAGCTTGGTGGTCGGGAACCCCCCTCTCCGATATATGCGATGCTGCGGGATGGTCCTCACCTCACACCTTTGTGAGATTTTATAGCCTAGACCGCCTACACAATCCGGGGTCTGTGGCTCTTTTGTCTTGAAGTGTGCCCTGATGGCTTCACACTCGTGGCAGGCATCCCTTCAGCATGGCGGAGTTGGTACTGCGTTCCCCATAGCGTCAGCTGACGCAGCGTTGAAGTTCCCTTGAAAGGGAACGTCCCAGGTTACGTAGGTAACCATGGTTCCCTGATAGGGAACGAGACGCTGCGTCTCGCTGCCATACTTCCGGCATGCCTGTGAGCGGCTTGCTTCAGTCGATCAGAAGGCTGACGACAACAGTGAAGCCGGCTCCCTTTATACCTCCGGTTCCGCCGGCGTGCGTCACGTGTTGACGTCGGACCCAATCAAGATTGGTCTAAGTTGTTACAAGAGATTCAGAGGCTGTCACGCTGGAGGCGTTCCCCCCATAGCGTCAGCTGACGCAGCGTCTCGTTCCCTATCAGGGAACCATGGTTACCTACGTAACCTGGGACGTTTTTCCTGTAAAATAACTTAGAGGCATGGGGCATTTATAGAGCCACCGCTGGGGGACATAAACAAACTGAAGTGCTCTTTTGTTGGGGTGGGGGCAGGCCTGAACTGTTTTTGGCTTCTGAAGGGGGCGTCACAGAAAACGTTTGAGAACCTAAATGCCTACTTGAATCAGGCAATGTATTTGTTGACCCTTCCTCTCCTCCTTCATTTTGCCAGACAAGATGTCCATCTTCTCCTCACTGAGTCAACATGCCACTGACACCAAATTACGTAGAGGTCAAATCAATTCTTCATGCCATTTTCCTGCAAACGGCTGAGTTTTGACAGGCTCCATCAATATGGCAATCCAGGACTGACATTATGTAATTGGAAATCATCGAAACAAATGATGTTTCATCCTGCTGATTGCTAGGAAAATCATGACTGTAATCATGACTGGACATTTTTCTACAAAGATGGACTCCAGTTATGCTATATCTGAACATCTGAATTGTAATCTTTGGTCAGACGCCCATGAAAAAAAATGTTATTGAATGTTATTGACACTGAAATTCCATAAAGTAAAAAATCAAAAACAAATGATTCATCGTGTTTGGGCATAATCCATGACAATTCCATATTCCAGGACATTATTTTATGGAATAAAATCTAAATGAACAAGTTAAGATTAACATTGAAAAGTAATCTTTAGTGTGCTTCAAAAGTATTACCCTCGCCTATTTTTCATATGTGAAATAGATTGACTGTAACGTTTTGATTTCCAAATGAGCAGACAATGTGCTGCAAACCAAACTTTAAATTGCAAACTGCGCTTGAATTCATGATTGATGAGTTGAATCTAAACATACACGCAAGATACTTGCAATTTAAATATTACCACAAATGACCAAAATCAATATTAATCTGAGCGTTATTGCTGCTAAATTCCGATTTCAAATCTGCCAGTCATCCTTTGTCATTTAGTGGGGCTGCTAGATCCAATCACAGCTAACAGAAAAACAAATTAGTGTCAGGTGACGCAAATGAGGATGATTATGATGACAAGTTGTTTACTTCACCACTCCTGATGACATAATGCAGCCCAGTCATGCCCGGGATGGTGAAATTGACTGCGCCATTTTAAAACTACTTCACCAGACCAGAAGGGGAAAGGTCCCCAGCTGGACTCGAACATGGGGCGGTTCGGTTTACGGTCAGCACCTTAACCTCTATGCCACTAGGATGCCGCCATGTACGAATAACTGAATAATCACTAAACCCAGGCATCTGTAGTGGTTAATGTGGTAATCAGTAAATTAAGTTTTGTCACGAGGTTTCGTGACAAAGACCACGCCTCGAACGCACCCCATTTCCGCGCACACTTCCCTTTTGGAGTCAGTTTTAACATCCCTCCCCACCCAAACCCTCCCCTGGTTCCCTCCTGTCTTCCCGCCACCAGCTGGCTCCGGCACGCCATCGTACTCCTCCCTCCATCCGTCCTTCCACGACCTCGATTTCTCCCCACACACCTTTTCACCACTCCCCCTTCTCCCCCTTCTCCCCCTCATCCCTTCGCCCCTCTACCTTCACCCCTTCATGCCTCTACCCTCCCTCCGGACCCTCAATCCAGCCCTTCTGCATCATCTCGGCACTCCTCCATCCGTAATACACAATAAACAATCCTGATTCCATATCTTTATGGGCGTGGCCTTTGTTAGTGAATGCACATTTTGTACCACAAATGAACCTTTGTTATTTTTCCTATGAGGTTTTCTTGGAGAGGGATTATTGTAGACCATTATTTCCTTCATGATTGCTCATAACGTTTCTGGCCTCTACGCTGGGACAGCAACCTAACAAGATTTCACTGGAGTCTGCTTATGAATGTAAATGAATGTGGTCCATTGATTCTACCTCAAATGTTCTTTCTTGCAACAAAAGTGAACTTTGTCCTGTGAGTCTGCAGGATTCATTCATTTACTTAAACCAGACACAGATTGTTCAGGTGGTCAGATGTTCAATTGTTAGGTTTAATGAGAGTAACGGCAAATATTCACAGACGCAAACTGTGACAGAACCCTTACAGGCAGAAGGCAATTCATGAGACAGAAAAAATAATGATGGATACGGACATTCAGAATGTCTGTGCCATAGAAATTCTGTATTTCACACAGACCTGTAGCAGGATATACAGAGCTAATGGCCTTACCTTTTTACTTAGCCACGCTGACCGAAGAGTTCGGAAAAAGTTAACTCAGTATTGAGAAATACATGTTACCAATAGCAAAACAAAAACTGTAGTTGCAGTTTTGGCTATCATTCCTAATCAGGGCTGCCTACTGTCACCTACTTACTTATTGTAAGTGTGTCTTTATGTGATTATGTCTGGCTTTCAGGCAGCAATTCATTTAATCCAGGACAATGTTCTATTACAGGAGACAATTATAATAAACTTAAATAATTGCAGCAGCAGGGAGCGTGGACCAGGGGGGAAAGTGGGCTGGAGTGGAAGCTCTTGTGGCATGACATCTGGCAGGAAGAATCCCAGCTCAAATTCATGATTTAGTCTCTTTTCGACATGCTACACAGTCCTTTCAACCGCCGTGCATGGGGCAACAATTAGGTACCAAGGTACCAGGAATCTTGGAACAGCCTGAAGGCCCTGGGAGAAGGCTGTTATCACTGGTGCCACGACAAGGTGCTGAAGGTACTGTCAGAGCACATTGCAGTAAGGTGCTGGTATTCCTGAAATTAACTAGTGCGTACGATATGTTGGGACGGCAGAAGTGTTTATAGATGTTCCGAACAGCCACACTCGAAGGCAGGATAACAGACTGCCGCCATAGAGGAGGGTAAGATGGGAAAATCTTTTAAATATGGGGATAACGCGCACTTTCAGACAGTCTTTCCTGAAAGGCATTCACAGTGTGGTGCTCGTATGTACAGACGAACAGTGCCAGAAATAGTTTGAGCTTCAGAGACAAGTTCAAACTGTGGCCGCTTTCTTTCCCACCTCCGCACACCTGGCCAGTCACTGGGCATGGTGGGCATGACTGTTGGTTTCGGAAGGTTACAGAAGTACAGATGTGCATGGATCAGATCTGTGAGGCATCCCCACTGATGATGCCTTTAAATGCTGCACTGCATCTGTAGGCTACACTGTGTAAATTGTATATATAATAACAATTTATGATAGAGTAATAAAATACTTTTTTTTTTTTTACCTTGCTCAATCACAAATTCAAATGGGTCAGATTTTAAAACTTGGAAATGTAGATGGGCCAGACATTTTCAGCAGCCTATTTAAAACATTTTGTTAGCTGTGTGGTGCCTCGGAATATTATCTTCTTATGAATATGACAAGAATTTAACTACTGCGGAGTTTGACTACCGCAACACAGTCACTGCAAAATAAACACATTGGTTGGTTTGGAGATGGCAGTAAAATAAACAAGTCCTTACTAGTCCAGGCAGGGTTAAACTGACGGTTTTCATTATCAATTTTACGTTTACAGGTTGACAGAGACGTACCATTGAACTGAAAGCCGAGCCCCAGTTAAACGGCGAGTCCCCTTCACTGGCCTGGTGCGGCTACACGTTTTGAAAAATAACCTCAATTAGCCGCCAGGTCTGGTTTTCATAGAAGTTCTTTGGACGTATAAAACCTTTTATAGCCCACCGGGTCACCCGCTTGAGCTAGCTCTAAGCTACTTAGATCGTGCATACAAATTTAAATGTTAAAACTTGTTACGACATGCTACCCATGTCGTAACAAGTAGTTCTGAAGCAGTACTGTCCTGTGGTCTGTTAATAATTGACTGAATATCTGTGCCGTTCTGGGCTGAAAACTGTCCGTTTTGACAGCTTGTTTTGGCACTTCCCACAACTGCATTCAGCTACTCACATCTCATCTGAGGTGAGAAAAAAAATGTCAGAGCCTAATGTCATGACAGAAAGGAATCATCAAAGGGGTGGCACGATCCAGAATTGGTTTTATACAACTGAATGAAAGAAACATACTAGTTTGGTCAAATTGGAGCAGTGACGTGGATCATTGTGTAGAACTGCTCATCTGTATATAATAACATAATGGCATTTTAAAATCAGATTTTAGTTGAAATTATATACAGTATGTCCCTCAAAGCTTATAGTGATCACAAAAGGCAGTGGCTCAGTAAGTGTGTGCGTGTGGTTTGGAGCGTGGAGAGGAGGCTGCCAGAGGAAGTGCTGGATTCAGATGACTTAACCCGAGAAATGAGCTGGGTTTCTGAATTTAAACCCAATTCAGTCCATGCAAACGGTCTCCCAGTCTGGTCGATGATCCAGAGGGACTCAGGGATATGAAAGCATTTCTGAAATCCAAATATTATTTATGACCTTTCCATTGGTTGGCTTTCAGTAGCTTGGCCTAAATGTTACCCTACCTCCCACTGATAGTTTTTACTCAATTATTTGTGAAAGGTGTGAGACTCTGGGTGTTGCCGCCTTTGATGTGCTGCTGCCACCCATAGTGACCCTCAGAATGTGCACAGGGGTGACAGATTAAATTCCTTCAACAAAGATCAATGCATTATGCTGATGAGTTAGAGAAGCCTTCGGAAAGAAGTCCTTTCTTAGCCCGCTTATTCCTGTTCATGGTCATACGGCACTGGATGCAACCCCAGCATGCACAGGGCAGCGTATGATAACATAATATTCTATTGATCCCTGTAGGGAATTTCCCTGTAAGGAAGTCAGAGATCAGGGTCAGCCACAGAGCAGCTGTGTCTTGCTCAAGGAGACATAATGAGTGTGGATGTTTGCATCGATAACGTTGAGACTCCCGCAATTGATTCAATGTAACCTGATATCTGACGTGACTCAGAGCTAGCTCATGCTTCTCTCTGCAGCACACATAATGGAGTGTACACAGCAGGTGAGGTTGAACGTAACCTGAAATTGAAACAATGCACCACGGCTACGTAAACCTCGCTCCAGGACTGAGCAAATCAGAAGGAAGTGAAACGACTGATTACAATAAAGAGAGCAAGCAAGGAACACAAACCATCTTCTAAAGATGGGAATCTCAGAAGAATAAACACGTCCGCTGATAATCACTCGGGTGAACGCGTGGCCAGCTTTGTGTGAACCTATTTGTGAAGGCACCAGTAATGTCAAAATGCCAAATATATCCAGCAAATGGTGGCAACAAATGACGCCAACTTGAAGCAAGAGGGATTAGCTGTGCTCTGAGTCTAGAAGTTATAAGAACTCTTTCTGTCATTTAAGCATGTTTGTTCTTGTTCTTATTTCTGTAACCTATTATTTATTCATTTTGTTACTACTATGACCCAGGGGGTCATCATATTTTCATCCTGTTTAAAAATAAACTGCTTTGTACCTTTTTGTCAGAGATAGATTTCTGTCTTCCCAAGTTCCACACCTGTTTTGCTACCACAGGGACTGATCCAGTAGCCTAATCCTGACCTCAATGTCATGTCACAGGCTGCTTTTTTTATGTTTACATTGGTTTTTAAAATTCATAAACAACATACATTGAAAAACGGAATGTAACCAGTCACCAGTAACCAGTTACCGGTAACTGTTATAATAGTTGATATTTACACCTGATGTTACCTAGCAGACAAATCCAATTAAACAATAAGGCCGTGTGCGCGCTGCCCCTTTAAGAATGGAGTCAAAACAAAGTGTGGACTGGCCGGCCGCACGGAAGCGGTTTCGTTTCGGTGGCTACCCACAATAGTATGAGAGAAATGAGGGCTGCTACGTATTTAGAATTCAGTTAGCTCTGTTAACACTATATTTTTGTAAAGTTAGTATTATTTTGATATCGCCTGAGCGAAACGAAGGATAGCTAGCTAGCTTTACTAATGCAAGCAGCCATGCCGTCCTACTCTGAATTGAGGAAAACCAACCACTTCTACTACTTCATCAAATTCACCTTAAACATCTACTCAATGCTCTTCTCGGTAAGTGCCTGGTCCATTTATTGAAGCCGCCATTCTATGCGTCATAGTAAGTTCGTTTGAGGTGCAACAGTGTCTGCTAATCGTATACGCGAGCCACCCAATAGCATCTACATAACTTCATTCAAAACACTTGCGTTTAAATGTACCATCTGCTCCAGGCACACACGCGCGTTTTAGAACATAACTTAAGGTATATTGCGAATCTATACGACCTGCTGTACATTTCGGCATCTATCCCAAACAACGACCACGACTCTTTCGACTTCATTTTCAATCCAAAATATGGATTCGCCTCAGACTCTAACGTTAGCTAGCGTTAACGGCCACCTAAGCAGCGTTGCAGCGGGAAAGGGCTAACTTATATCTGAGATTTTAACGAAATTAATTACGGAGTTTTAGAGGACGCATTCTGAATTTACCAGATGACTGTAATGATTAGAAACAAAGTTATATATTACGATTACAACTTTGTTTATGTGTTGCTGAGCAATGCAACATTAAGCTGCCATATTTTCTAATGGGATTTGGTGTGGAATTCTCTGGATACTAGCTAGCTGGTGAGTGGTTAGCTCACAAGATAGACTTTACCACTTCAGACACCGTGCATCATGCTAAATTGTATCTGTTTGTCTGCTTATAAATAGACGAGTTGCGGACACTTTAATGTTAAACGAAATACTAAGATATTAATAGTTGCATTTGGTATTGAAACAGTACACAGCGATCACTGGCTAGCAAACAGCGCGGTGGTGCAGGGCGTTGGATCCAGTTAAAGGGACGATAATGTAGGTAAATAGTTTTGCCGACAGAAATAGGAGCAGGCTGAATGGGGCTTTTGTGGTCATTCAACCAATTCAGGGTCATATTATGAGTAAAATAAATCATATACTTACAGTAAATGATGTGCTGATCATTCATATGGTAATGCCTTTCATGCCTACACATCTTAAATGTTATCTTAACCATGTCAATGGATACGTTTTCTGGAGACTGTTATTCCAAATTTAGTTTTAAAATCTGGCCCTGGCATGTTCAGAGGATTCTGGTTAATTTGGAATTAGGTGAGCCAACACACAGACATTTATTTCAGTAAACCTTCACTGCACACTGTTTTAATTTGGATGTTAACGTTAGACCGTGGCAACAAATAAAATCTTTATCCAAGTAAGCAAAGGTGTGAAGGCCATTTTGAATGGGATGGCCAAGTTGAGGCACCGATTCAAGCAAGGGTGAAACCGAGCTTCGTATTTCAGCCTGTCGCCCACAGTTGTGTTTCATTGAGCTACACTTATCTAAGTAAGCAGTTAATACATTTGGTAAACTCTGGCTGTGGCTGGAGAGTTTGTCTATGGCATCCAGGCGCTTTGACAGCGAAATAAATGGTCCAGGCTATTCATAGGCGGAACTTTGGTCGTATTTTTGTTTGCTGAAGTTGTTTGGTTTAATTTGGGATCCAGCAGCCGCTTAAAATGCCGGACGAGCCTTGCCCGGCCTTTAAGCAGTAACGATGAGTGATTGTCAGCCTTCATCGCCCCACTTTTACAAACCCCTGCGTTTTGTCTGGCTTCATGCTTCCTCCATCTCCCTCCTACACCACTTTCATCTCCAGGAACACTGTTGGAATAATGTTCAATTTGCACCACCACCGATCTGCCTGACAGTCTGTGTTTGTCGAATATATACACCCTAAAGCACATTATTGAATATGACTCCCGAAACATGAGTAGTTTGAGTCCATTAGCACTCCAGAGTCCCTTTCATATGATCGGTCTCCCCCCTCTACTAGCGCTCCCTCTTACTGCTGTGATTTAGGACAGTGTGACTCAGCGCCGCTCAACAGAAAAAAGCTCCTTTAGCCCCAAGCTAACGGTGTGGACTTAATTAAAGCTATCTTTACTGTTTAAGTATGGTTAATGTAATTTAAGTGGGATTCTTATGACGAATAAAGCTGCAGGTGTCCGCTGGGAATTACTCTGCCACATCCAGTGCAATATAAAGAGCTCTCGTTGATTTTTCTCTTTTACTCAAGGTTATTTACAATCATACGGTTTCACTTAACAAGCAATTACATTGAGCATTTTATTAGAGTATTACAAGATAATAATCGCAAGCTTCAATAGCCATCCTCACTGTCGGAACCCATCGGGATCTAGCTAACAAACCTTTAGAGTGCAAGACGGATATTATGCTTGCAATTCCAAGTTTGTGTTTTTCTCAGGACGATATCAGATCCCCTTCAACAAAGTCTGTTACTCTTTCTTATCGGCAGTACTGCACCAGTGAAGGTAGGAAGGCAGACATTGCATGTGGGAGTCGAGCCAATTGTATCTGCCAATGCTTTATGGTGGGTTGTGAGCAGTAAATGGAGTTGAAGTAGATGGACCCCACTCTTAAGGCAGATTGCTTCTGTTTCCAATTGAAAATCAATAGCAGGGAGGAAAACACTGTAAATGCATTTCTTTTTGTAGCACTTGCATTAAGTGGTGAGACACACTCCATTTCATTAATTTGTCAACATGTGCTCTAGACATATTTTACAGTCTTCAACACGCTCAAAGGTTTCGACTTGGTTAGTCTTGCTAATTACTTAAATGTAATGCAATGCTCTTTATGACCGTGATTCACTGCGAGGCACTGTGATCCAGCACACTGACCAGCTACATGTGATGGCTGGAAGTAACTAACTACATTTACTGTACTTATGTTGTACTTTTCCTTGAGCATTTCCATTTTATCCTGCTTTACACTACTCCTCCACTCCATGTCAGAGGGATATTGTACTTTAGTCCACTGCATTTGCCTGACAGCTATAAATACTAGTTACTTTACTGATTTAAGATTTTACATTAAAAAGCACATGATAGCAACACATTGTTACAGGTTAAACCCGTGATTCCCGACCCTTTTTGGCTTCTTACCCCTTGCAAAAAAACAGCGTCTGGTTGGAGCCCACATCTATGAGTAGCTTGCAGTTTCACCAAAGACTGATTTCCCCGCTGAACTTCTCAGATAGATTTTTAAGATAACTTTTTGAGGCCCAAGACGTCAAATGATCAAATTATTTATTTCACACAAAAAAAGCCAAGATCTGAGAAAAGCCCAAAAAAATGAAGACACATTTACATACACTTTGTTTTTTCTTCTTTGCTGCCCCATTAATCATCTCACAACCTCCCAGATTTATTGTGATCCATTGGATGGGGCAGATGCCTAGGTTGGGAACCACTGGACTAAACTGGCTAAACTATAATAAGTAGCTCCACCTCAACCAGCGACAACAGTAAAATGCTATTTAATTATGGCGGCATCAGTTTTATTAATCCAATAATTTAATATATAATTGTGAAACAAAGGCATTTTTCTGCTGAGCAAGTACTTTTACATGTGTTACTTGATGTACATTTTGCTGATAATACTATTTTTACGTTGTATCAGTACTTTTACGTCAGTAAAGGATCGGAGTATTTCTTCTGCCACTGGCTAGATGCCAGAGTACTGTAAGTGTACAGCGAGTCTGTGCACTGGGTGCACTTTGGAGATGGTCATGGTTTTGAAGACACAGTAATATTACACAAACACCACATTTTACCTCCATTTTTCTATTTTCTCTCCCCCTAATCATCCTTTCACATTTTGTAGCCTTTACCCCGTATGATGTGAGCACTCAGGGCAGCTTTAGCACATTTTGGAGTTTGTGTACTAGGAAACAAAAGCATCTAAACCTGTGTAATAAATACACCTTTCATGCCTGAAAACCTATTTTAGGAATTCTTGTGGCGCACTGGGATGTGGTAAGAATGACACCTGAATCAACGCTTGAACTAGACAGGATAGTATTGGCTGTAAAATCAGGGCATCGTCTTTAGTATTATATAATGCAGACCCCAAATATCTGAAGTGAACATTTCCTGCCATTTGTTACGGGTGCAACAACTTAATCCAACTGTGAATGAAACCGAAATTGGGGAAAATGAATGTACTGATGTCACTCCCGTCCCCATCAGATTGGTGGTGTTTAACCAAACCCAGTAAGACAGAAACCGCAACTGACTGACAACTGAAAGTCAAGTGGCAACAATTAAACGACCTGTCTCTAATTATTGCTATTTTGTAATGAGTATTGTGTAATTACATTACTCTACTTATTTTTCAGTAGAACTGATCACCTCACTGTCATTAAAATCATATTTTCTGGTGCCACCATTTTTACGGGCGGCTGTGGCTTGGTGGCAGAGCGGTTGCCTGCCAATCGGAAGGTCAGCGGTTCGATCCCCCAGCCATGCGTCGAAGCATCCTCGAGCAAGATACTGAACCCTAAAATGCTCCCGAAGCTGCGCCTTCGTTTTGCGAATGTTCTCATATGTAAGTCGCTTTGGATAAAAGCGTCTGCTAAATGACTAAATGTAAATGTATTTATTCAATTATTTTTTGTTGGCTTGTTGCATACTGTGACAATGTCATCACAGGTTTGTTGCACATCCACTCGGGCATCTTGGGCTTACTCCGTCTGACTCTCCTGCGATGAGAGAGGCAATATCCCATCCTCCTCATTCACTGCGTAATTCCTCTAAGTGGACATAGTTGCACTTTATATGAACCGTAGCCTTATCCTGCCTTAAGAAGCAACAAATCCTCTTAAAAGAATTTCATTAGGGACATAAAATTTCCCACACCGTTGAAAATAAAACTCTATGGGGAAACTGTATCAGCCTTTAAACTTGTGGGTCAAATCAAACCGTTGTTTGGCTGCTAAAACTTTCCTAGCTACATTTAACACCTTAAAGGCTGTTCATGTCCGTCTGAAACCAACTGTTATGTTTTTATTAACCCAGAATGGTCTCTAGAGATGTACATTTCTTTCAAACGAGAGAAAATGGCACGAAACGTAACAATCTATATATTAAAACATTCTTGAGTTTAAATAATTTAACGTTAACAGACATGGTCTTCACACAAACAATACATGCCAAAAGTCTATGACAATTAAAATACATTTCAAAAACCTCGACACAATTTGTTCTTCAGCTCATGAGCCCTCTCTCTCTCTCTGTCTACCCCCCCCCAGCTGATGGGTCTTTGTGTGCTGTGCGTGGGGGTGTATGCCGAAGTGGAAAGGCAGAAGAATCGAACCCTGGAGGGCCTTTTCCTGGCTCCTGCTGTGGTGCTCATCCTGCTGGGCCTGGTGATGTTCACCGTGTCGGTGGTGGGCATGGTTGGATCCCTCAGGGACAACAAAACCCTGCTGCACATGGTAGGGATGATAGAAGAAGAGGGGGGGGGTCTTGTTTAAAGCTTGGTGTGTGTGTGTATGCAACGTTTTTTGTTTAAGGGTAACAACAGCAGCCTTTCATAAAACATTAAAATCCGTGATCTCTTAGGATACTTTTTTTTTTTTTTCCAACTCAAATGCAAAAGCACAGCTGTTGCTTTTGTCAATAACAGAAAAAGAAAATTATTGTGGTTGCTACGCAAGTATCTAATTAGCTTTAGCTAAATAACCTGAAACAAAAAAGGGGATTGAAGTTAGCAATAAAAAGGAAGTCATTGATGTCTCTGCTTATGCTTAGATGAAGAGGATGAGGAGCTCATTTCATACTGAGGAAGCCGTAAAGTTAATGTTACTCACTGGGAAACATATACATTTATGTTCCTACACGTGCTGATATTTTCTTCTCTCAGCACTGGTAGGTTATTAAACCAAGCTTTTAATTCCGTTCCCTATTGTTTGTCTGCAAACGTTCCATAAATTGTAGCAGTTTTATCTAGGGATGTCTCGACCGTGGTCTGTTTTTGGCCCCAGTCCCGAGTCCTTTAATAATGAGTCCAATCCGGTACTTATATTTTCCTAAATAACGCCGCTGCCCAGTACACACTCAAGCTTCAACCTGAAATGTGATAAGAACATAATTCATCCAGAAAGAAGTGTTTATGCCAAAGATTCTCCCAATACATAATAAAAATAATGCTATACAAAGCAGAAGCAGACGATCTACAATTTTGATTAAGTGTGTGTCTGACACACTGAAGTAACAAGTGTAAGCTGCTAAATTTGGCCCACCTTATTATTCACAATAACACTTGATTTAAATACTGGAGGTCCTGATTAAAAACTATAAAGTTGATAAGCTTAAATTATTTATATGCTCTGACGGAAAGTGGGAGAACATGACTTTTGAAATTGATGTGACCCGGTAAGCTGCTGGTTTTTCTAGGGAAGACGTGTCTCTCAGTTGGAGTGGTTGGGAGTACTACAACACTAAAGTCTACTGGTAATGTTTCAGCGGTGTTACAGAGTGGAAGTTCTTCCCTCATAATCTCATGATCTTTGGCCACGTACCGGCAGAGAGCACACACACCAGGCGGCAGTCTTTTCTCTTGCAAAACCTCAAAATACAGTTGTAAAGTTGCTACGTGGATGTTTCGTACACGGCTCTTTGTTAATAAGTGTATTGGTATTAAGTTAGCAAATCCTTTTATTTTGCCAGTCTGGGTTTCAGAAATCAGACTCACTCGCACTAGAGGACCCACATTTTTTGCACATTGGTGCAGTCTAGTTTCCACTCGCATATGCAGTGACATGCCGCACTGTAGAGCCGGGATGTCGAGCAGCTTTGCAACACTAGAGTACAGTAAGGAAAGGATCAGCTTTTGATTGGGTTTATTTTAGCCGAAACTGATCCATTAAAATATTCCTGGCGCTGATCTTTAGGATCACCTCGAGACCTCTCGAATCCATCAGCATGTTATGCTTTTTGTCTTTTGGTGTAGGGAAAAGGGGCAACGGCGAAGTCCATTTGTATTTGGTAGCAATGTAATTGTGTTCTTGGTGTGTTAGTGCACCGCCCTGCGAAATATTTACCAAGGGAACGCTGTATGAATCTGTTATCTTTCTCCCTCCACAGTTTCTCTGTGTTCTCTGTGTGTTGCTGCTTCTCCAGGCAGTTGCGCTCACCACGGCTCTCATCTTTGAAAAGAAGGTAAACGTCTTATTTTGTGTCACATGCTCACACGTCCTTGTACATTCCGACGTCTCACCCCTAATGGTAGCCTCCAGCCACAGCCAGAACACCACTGACCACCTCTCCTCTGCCTCTCTGCCTTTTTATCTAGACGTCTGCCTTGTTTCAGAGCAGTATACGAGAAGGAATTAAACACTACTACGATGATCTGGACTTCAAAAACATCTTGGACTATGTGCAACAAAAGGTATTTTTTTATCTAGAAAATATTGACAGTTAGGAAATTGTTTTGGGAGATACATTTCTTATATTTGTGGAAAGTAATATTTATTAAAATGGGTATAGAGGTATTGTTGGTAAATTATGGTATTATTTGGTGTCCTATGGGCTACCATTTGTTTATATACTCTCTCTTATCAGGGTTTCTGCGCGTCCTTAAAAAGTCCAATAATGGGAATTTTAGGCCTTTTTTAAAATGTCTTAAATATGATTGACAGGTATTAAAACATTGGATTGGACATTTATTTTATGCGGCTGTGGCTTGGTGGCAGAGCGGGTCGACTACCAATCAGAAGGTCGGTGGTTCGATCCCGGCTTCCCCCAGCCATGTGTTCGAAGTATCCTTGAGCAAGATACTGAACCCCAAATTGCTCCCGAAGGCGTGTGAATGGTTAGTTTAATTTGTACTGATGGGCAGTTAGCTCCTGCCATCAGAGTTTGAATGTGTGTGTCTGGGTAAATGTGATTCGTAGTGTGAAAGCGCTTTGAGTAGTCGGACGACTAGAAAGGCGCTATACAAGAACAGTCCATTTACATTTACATTTTATACATTACGCTAACTTCAGTCTCCTCGGTAGCAGAGCATCTAAATATAAAAATATGTTAAATACTAGTCATAGTGATGTAACTGCAGAATGTACCAGTAAATAAAAACAAAACAAAAGGCAGCCCAGTGGATGGGAGCAGATTTTGAGCAGTGGCAAATCATCTTGCATTATGGTGGCTGCGAACTTGGTTGCTAACAAAGGTACCACTTTGCCCAGCTGGCGAAGCTTTTATTGCAGTAACGAGATTTTACTGCAATAAACGAGTCTTGGTGTGGTGTGTTCTTTTGTCACTTCTAGAAGCATCTTCTCTGCATAGCCAGTGTGGTTCCTGGTATAACAGCATGCAGCTGAAGTCAGGCGATCACAGAGATAGAGATGTCCTTCACCGTCCAGGAAAGGATGTTGACACTTGATTGACACTGAATTTTCTCTGTGAAGTGCTTTAAAATTATAGCTTTCCCTTGATTGCCGGAAACTCTGCAGTCTTCCCTTAAGCACCTGTTGTGACCTCTCCACATCAACTTTAGTTTGCTGTAGGAATTGGATGTACAGAAAGAACTTGTCTGTCTGGGTGGGGTGGTAAGGGGGCAGCATGGTGAGTGAGCTCCAGCTCAACTCGGAGGCGAAACCGAGGTGAGAATTGCACATCAGAAGCTGTAACTGCTGGGCTGTTTCATTTTACGAGACTTGAAAGAACTTGAGCTTGTTGTTTCACATTTTAATTCGAGATAAGCCTTTGTTTTGACAGCATGCTTGCTTCCTAATTGCCCCGTCTCGTACGGTTTTGTTTTCCAGTTTTTATGTTGTGGGGGTGACGAGTATAAGGACTGGGGAGTCAACCAGTACCATTTCTGCAATGGTACTGGTCCACTGGCCTGTGGAGTTCCATATACCTGTTGTGTTCGCCGCAAGGTGAGTGCCGGCAACACACACACAACAAACTGGCCTTCACATAAAATCCCATCAAAACATCTGCACCAGCTGATTGTAGTAGATCCTATAAAGTAGTTCAGTTGGGCCGGATGATAATTTAAAAAAAATAAGATACATTGTTGCCTTTTTAGTTTTTGATCTGTCTGTTCACACTGACTTATCACAAACAAACCAAGAGGAGTGAACTTAAAGTCATATGGACCGACGGGTCCATGCATCTTTAGCGCTGCATGAACCCACATTGGGAAACCAAATTCCAAGGACTGACGGCAAGTCATGCAGCACATTACTGCACCTCATGTGTTTGTCTCAACTGGTGTCACAAAGCACTCACCAATAAATAAGCGATTGTGGGCATTATTTAGTCCGACTAACTGGACCTCGTGTATCATAAATGGTGGCGAACAGGTCTGTTCCGTCTCCAGTTCGTGTGGCATCTATGCACACCGACAGGCTTCAAAGAAAATAGGGCGCAGAGTAAAGTTGAAGGGAGTTTACGCAATCTTTTCTCGCTTCTGTAAAAGTGTAAATATGCCAAAATCGATATACAAATCAATGTGCGTAGCTCTTACTAACATAAAGGTGAACATAACTAACATAATTGTTTCAGCAAACAACCCGCAGCTACATACAGATTAGTTCAGTTCAGTGTATTTTCCCCATTTAGTTTTAATAAAATGCTTATTTTCTAAACATAAGTGAGTTATTTGTGAATTAACAAGATGCATACACAGTAATCATAAAACTTACAAACAATGACTCTGCAGGGCACTAACGGAGCAGGAAAAGGAGAAAACCGCTTTTCTGATCCACATGTGGCAGTAATAATGAAAGTTTCCTGGTTTAATGCTGACCTTTTGGAGTCCCATGATCTCAGTTGACCAAGCGCAGAGCTACAACAAGGCTGTGTCTGAAATCGCATACTCACGTACTGCCTACTACTCCATCAGTATGTACCGCATTGTGCCTAGTGAATGAATGAAGTATGCCGTTAACAGCAGTGTTCACACTGATCTATACTCAAGCAAGACAGTCATGTAACTGCATCGCACGATCGCCATTGCACAGTCTGCGAAGACCCAGGGCCTATTTATCGTCTGCTTTATAAGGGAAAATCAGCACCCATGCACTGTTGAAAATTTGTGTTACCATGGTTACAAAATAATTTTGCATAATTGATAGGGTACGCAGTGCTTACGGATCAGGTGATCGCTCTATCGATTCACGATCAGCAGATCATTTCCAAGTGGTTTATCTTCCAAGTTCATTTTCAAATCACGCACCTACTATATCAATCTCGTGGTTGGTCTGCTTTGCTTTCACACCATCAATGAACTGCACCAGGGTTTGCTTGGAGGCGGATCATGACCCACGTTTTTCAGGCGGTCTCGGCCAGGTTGTTTAATCTGCAGCTTGATCGACCACTTTCACACCAGCCTAATGTAACAGAACCAAAGGGGAAAGCGCACCAAACAGGTTCGGTGTGAAACCGCCCCAAGAAACTACAATTCAAGCATGGATAAATTTAAAAGGAAATGTTGGAAAAACAAGCATTTTGTCAACTGTTCACTTGCTGCTCAAATTCCCTAGTCACCTTTTCAGACAGGTAGCTGGCTATGATTCATCTGGATTACGTCGAATGTTTGGTTGCTTGGACAACGTGCACAAAGTAGACTGTAACTTGATGAAATCCGGCTCCCTCTGTTTGACTTCTGATTTCTTCTCTAAGCAGCCAGTTAATTAGCAGGTATTGATAGCATGCGATCTGGAAGGAGTGCGAGTGATGTTACACGGGCCTGCTGCAGACAGCCATTCTGTTTGATAATCCTAGTCCCTGCTGATCGACGGGTCAGATCCCGAAGCCATCCACCGAGTTAGTGATGTCTCCTGCTTTATCAAAGCAAGAAGAGAAACGGATTATCTCCACACCAGAGACCTAATTGGTTGTGTGAGGGAAGTGTCTTCTGCTGCTAGCAGGAGACATGCTGTGATTCGAAGGTATATGGCCGTTGGGAGATTTCTCTCTTTTTAAGTGAAATGGTGGTCCCTCGTGGCCTCCTCCACCCTCCATATTCCCCGTGTCACTCCTGACCCTCAGCTCAAAGCACTGATA
The DNA here is from genome assembly GCA_011952105.1 of Coreoperca whiteheadi. Taxonomy (NCBI): domain Eukaryota; kingdom Metazoa; phylum Chordata; class Actinopteri; order Centrarchiformes; family Sinipercidae; genus Coreoperca; species Coreoperca whiteheadi. The sequence continues at coordinate 26,889,666 of CM022476.1, forward strand.
GTGTCTCTGGAAGCAGTGGAGCTGTGTTGGCGCGGTGACAGAATCATCCCAATACACACACGCGCATCCCAGAGGTGGAGGAAGATGGAGGAGTTGATTTAGAAAAGCTGAACATTGGCTAGGTTTCTGCTGTTATCAGCTCCTACCTGTCAGGGCTGAAGCCATTTGGCAAACACTTAAGTTCACGCTCTGGCCGGCAGCGGACAGGAACACCCCCTTGTGAGGAGCGTTACTCTCACATATGTCCCCATGGTGTTGTCTCTGGTCATCTTGGCACCGTTAAAGTCTTGCCTCTGACTCCAAATCTTCACTCTTTGCACAGCTGGGAGAGGTCATCAACACTCTCTGTGGTTACAAGACTCTGGATCAGCAGGTAAGCGGAACAACTGGTTGTTTTTTGTATCTACGACTCCTAAAACAGAACGGATGCGTCGCACAATGAGTGTTGTGATGACATGTTTGGACTAATTTAGAAACCCTGCATTTTTTAATTTATTTTTATTTTAACATCGTGTACTCACTGGGATAATATCTGGTTTCACAACACAAGTGAATTTTCTATTTGTCCGTTCATCATATTAGATCTTCATCAATGAATCTGTTGATCGAGGTAATCATCAGGTGGATTAATGGATAATTTAAAATAATCATCATTTGCATCCCAAATCGCATGTTCACGGTTATTATGCACCGTCAATGCTAAAGCGCCTCAACATTGTTAGAGCCAAAATGCAGTACCTTCGCCTGTCTTCGAGTCAGAACACTGCCAACAGTTTCTTCAGTATTTTACCAAATTAAAAATATCACTTGCCTTCTGTCTGATGGAAGAACGTTATGAGGGCCCAGTGATGAGTTGTGTTTAATTGATAGGCCAAATTATGTTTAGTGGTCACCAACTGCATTCACTTCACCAACTGGATGGTGGTCAGCTGACGCTCGCCCCGTCTTTATTGTTGGGAAAACATTTGTTGGACATTTATTGCTGCTCATATATTATTTTCTTATTCTCATAGTTGTATGTTATGTTGAAGGGGCCCTGCGTGTTCCTTTTCAACGGCGAATTATTGACGGCAAATTTAATTCCGTTCAGAAATCAAACCGTCACGGTCAAGCAATAAAAGCGACACCAGCTCTGTTAAGAGTTTATTGTCGTCTCGTCTTTCCACCAAACTACAAGTGTCGATAGTGGTATCGATTAAAGACTTGGATCGTTAAGCAGACTCAAAAATAGAATCAAGAAAAATAAAAATTAACGATCCCCATCCCTTCTCCTGTCGGGCTCTTTAAGTCGTCGTAATGGTTGACTCCGGCAGTTAGCAGTTTTCAGACATGATATTCTGTGGCACCATTAATTCTTCGCTCTCGGTCTGTTTTCGCAGTAAGAACTGAGAGACGCTTTTGACTCCTTGTCATTCATCAGTAGAGTGTTTTGAAGTAACCCTATAAACCGACTTGGGGAAACAAAACTCACTAGCCTAGCAACATTAAGGCTACATACGACCCATCACACAACGCTTCCTATAAGAGCCGGTGTTACGCCCGTACTCTCTCCATTCCAAGAGAAAATCTGATCTTGTGAATACGTAATTGTCTGGTCCTCGAATATAAATCGACCTCCACTTGTTATAAAAATAACTTGCTTTGAGAAATTCGGGCCAGTACTGGAGTTTGAAATCAGACCGCAACCTAAACCTATCTAATTAAAGGCATGCCATTTACAAACCCTTACGGTTACGCTGAACTGTAAGCAGATTCTGTGAATGCTATAAGTGACCAGCTGAATACAACTCTGTGTGACAAGCTTGGAGTGTTTAGTGGCACTGGCTGTTCAGGTTGAGTTTAAAAAAAAAAATAAAAATAAAACACCAACCTTCCTCTTGTTGTCTTCCTCTGGTCTGTGTATCAGCGTGAAACCCTGCATGAGGTGATCCATGTGCGAGGCTGCATCCATGCAGTCAACCTCTGGATGAGCGACAACATTGGAATAACCATTGCACTCTGCTGTGCCATTGGGCTTCCCCAGGTAAGTTAAAAGTCATAGCGACTCACTGAACGTGAACTGGGTTTGAAGCCCTCTTTCCAACCAAATGCACCCCTCCAGCTTAGCATTTAAATGTTCCTGGCAACAACAACAGCCTGGCAAACGATTCACATTTTCTATGCTGCCTAAACCTGATTTAGCGCCACCAAAAACGTGTTGCAGTGGCTCAGTATGTATAGAAAAACGATTCATTATTTTATACGTTTTTTTTTTCTAAATCTGAATTTGGCTCCTACACATTCCAGTGTCCATAAGTGTTCCCATGCATGCATTTAGAGTTGTCACAGCCCCCTCAGAGAGGACTAATTACAATCATTGCTTTTCTTAATGTTTAATCTGTTTTTATTGTTATTGTTTCTGTCTCCTATCATTGTTGGGTATTTCATTCCATTTTATTTTTGTATTATTTTAATAGTCTGATCTTATTTGCCTCAGTCCTGAAATGTTTTAATCGTGGTTCAACAGTGTAAAGCACTTTGTATTGAAAAGTGCTGTATAAATAGATCATATCATTATTTTCTAAAACACTTGAGGGAAGGAGCTGGAAGAGCTGATGAGCAGCATGTGAGGGGTCGAAGACGAGCACTAGTGCCCTCACACCACGGTTTTCTGGGTGTTTTTTACTTTTCGCCAGTCCTCATCTTAACTTGGCTAACAGACATGACTTTCATTCCTTTAGATTTCCTGTGTCTTGTGTCCTCCAGGATCTGGTTTCTTTCAGTGTGTTGATCCTGTAAATAAGTGTTTCTATACACAAACAGCAGGGTGACTATTGGGCAACGGTTTACTAAGTGTAGGTCACTGTGAGTTATCGTTCCATTGGCTGTGATAGAAGGTCAAGATTAATCGACATTAGTACAGCAGGGTTTTATAACGGAGGGGGGCCGCCTCTCCTAAAACGAAGACCACCTCCACTAACCTAAAAAAAATGAATACATGCACAAAGAAATTTAGGAGCACACTGAAAAATGTTCAAGTAACAAACAAAACAATTGATTACATACATTTATTTTTTTTTATTTTTTTTTTTTTACTACGCGTGTGTTGTCCTTCTTCTTGCGTGCAATTATTATGTGAGAACCAGTGGAGGACCTGGTATCTAGACACTAGGCGTGGGCCTCAGAATATCGAAACTGCTTTTTAAAACACTGATCAGCCATCACCGTGATGAGTGAAAACACTTTATGTAAACACGATTCCTGAACAATATTCAACAATAACTTTAGTAAAATAGAACAAGGGGAATGTGTTGGTCTTAGAGGGAGGCTGGCTAGGAGGAGCACATATCTGGCCACTAGATGCACTATCCTCAACCTGGATGAGTGACTAGTTTAAATTAGTATATTAATAATATTATAAGATTAAATAAAAATTATGTTAGTATATTCATTATAATTTCATATAATAGTGTACTATATAGCCCACCACACTATAATATTAATTCCAGCAGGCAAATACAGCAGTTTAAGAAATACACAACCAACATTTATAATGTTTGTAGGTTTTGTTCCTTCATTAAATCCTTGTGGTTGGCTAGTCTCGAAGTTGTTATTGCTAAGTTGTTTAACTAACGTGTTTCAACAAAAGGCACCCGATCTAGCTAAGTAGCCAGCTAGCCAAACCCAAACCCTGCTTATCTTAACCCTGTTGTCTCTCTGTCCGGGCCCAGATATGAGCTATGTATAATACTGGGTATCTCCAATACCGAGGCCGATCCGATACTAATATTTACCTAAGTGTTGATTGAATGTGTATCAGACACGTTGAACAGCTGTAGCTACTCAATCTGACCCACCTTATTTTTCTTCGAGCTAGTTGATCCAAATACAGAAGTTCCAGGTTCAAAACTGTTGTGTTTATAAGCCCAAATCGCCAGGACTCCTGGAATTGACATGAAGTGGCCAGCTAGAAAGAAGACCGGTCACTCTGCTGGAGTCTACACAATCATTCAGTCCACTCGCGGTTGTAAAGTGGTGTGACAGAGAGATGCTGTTACCTTTTTTTTATGAAAAAGTACAGACACCAAATTGCAGAGAGCACCCAAATCAGAGCAACGTTTGATTTTGGCCACGGAATGAATGTTAATTAGCAACTGCTGGTATGAACCGGTGTTGGCGACGGGCAGCGCCGGCTAAAAGCGAGACGCTGCGCAGCCTCTCAGACGTGCCATGTGAATATTATGTACACTGCTCTCTGATAATAAGAGAGGAGAGAACAGATTTGTTACCATCGTAGAGATCAGCGAATCTCTGTATTTTGCCAACCCAGGCGTCCGAACGGGAGTCAATCACTGGTGCGACCAAATCATTTTTCACATTCGCTCACTCTAGTTTTCACTAGCATGTGCAGCGAAATGCTGCTTTGTAGAGCCCTGATGTCATTAAGATGAGCGGGGCTGCAGCACCAGCAGGCTGAGATAAACAAAACTCGGCTTGGCCCCCGATACTGATCTTTCGGCTCGGGGCATCTCTAGTTATTAGAGGTGCCACTGGTTCTGGAAGTGTTTTTCCACATTCTGTACTCCCTCAATGTTCCTCAACACTTTGGATAATGGAAGGGTCCTATAGGTTTATGTTATGGCCACCAGTTTCAATAGTTTACGTGCTCTAATAATGAGTCACCGATCAGTGTCTTGGAGAAAGGAATGAGCTTTGTTCTCCCAGAACCATGGGTGCCCAAATTAGCTCCTGCCCTATCATTGTAGCTCGTTTCAACCCATGTGACCAAAGTTGTGAACAGGAAAGGTCTGGGATCAGTAGCATTAGTAAGGTTTCTTGTTGTAGTTGACGTCCCTGCACATACTCACTTGATGGCTACGGCGTGATGGTGCTGAATCAATGAATTAGTCGGTGATGGAAAATTGATCAATCATCTAAGTAATTTACATTCTTAGACTAAATGAATTGATTCATGAAACAAATAATAAATGAATCAATAATGAAAGGAACTGTTTAGCTGCATTTCAAATGATTCCCCGTGACTTATGACTTGTGTTGACGCGGCCCCGTGTCTCCCTGCAGCTGCTGGGCATCGTCCTCAGCTGCGTCTTCTGGAACCTGCTGGTGGATATGAGCCAGTCGGCCGACATGGTGGACTTCAAGCTGAAGAAGACCGAGATTGAGTATAGCGAGCTGGACCTGGCCGGCGCCGGCTGGTGTATGTGCCTGCCGAGGGACGGGGGCTACCTGCCCGTCCCGGTGTCGGAGCCCGAACTCGACCCCATTGACGTTCACCTGGAGAAGCTCAAGAAGCAGCCGCCTCGCACGCACGCTCAGCTCCGAGAGATGCAGCAATCCCGATCGGCCACCGGGCTGGACGAGGTAGACATTGGCCGAAAGCAGAAAAGGGAACACTGAGTGGTCTTTTTGCCCTTTCTTGCCTTCTTACCTTTTTTCTCTCTCATTGTGATCATTGCATTCGTTGGATTTGTGTTGCATTACTTAACGGTTGAACCCGTCAGTCGTTGGACTGAGAGAAATTTGCTCACCTAAAGGGATCACAAGTACTTTGGCACTTTTGCTGATGAATTTGTTTACGAAAAAATTTAAAGAACAACATGCAACATTGGCCTTTTTATAAACGTTTATTTTGTCTTGTTTGTGACGGTTGATGTTCAAGGATTTATGGCATTATATCACATTTTATTTAATTTCTTAAGCCTTTCAAATTGAGCTGTGTCTCATGTGCTAAAGTTTACCTCAGGCTGTTTTGAAAATAGCCCAGTAGTCAGAGGACAGTACTATTTGGTGTATAAATTAATGGTAGCTTGAAAAGACGTTTTTCGGTGTCTGAGAAATAGGAGTAGCCAAGTATGTCTTGCGTGTAGCGCCTGTGACGGATGTGTACAGTTTGTGTGTAATTTCGTTTTTATCATGATTTCAACTTGATTTTTTTTGTGCAATCGGTGTACATTGTAAGACTGACAGTTGTGGAATAACATGGGATGCATGTTTTGTACTGTATATGAAGTAAGTTTAAAAAAAAAACAACAAAAAGAGAAACTCAGTTTACATGTTAGGCTCTCATCGCGGGGTGGGGGGGGGGCTTCAGTCTATTCCATTTTAACTAAACTTTTTATTCCGTATCTTTTAAAGGAATAACTAATGGGATTATCCAGACAAGAAATCCAGTGAAAAGCTACTCAACGACGGTTTTTTGTATCTGATTTATGCACTGTTTTGAGCTTTCCCCCTAGCTCCTGCCTTGTATCAGCACTACTGTTCTTGTCAATAAAGCTGAATTTGTCTACTGAGTTTTGTTTACTAGCTATCAGTCTTCCCTGCCTCTTTGTTGGTGCATTGCAGCATCTTTTGACATGTAGACCGGGAGAATCGTGTGAAGCCATTGGCAGGAGTGTGTAACTCGGGGTGTGTGGCGTAAAACGGGGACCCCACTTATAGAAAAACAGCTCCGTACAGGTCAGAAACTTTTCAGGGAACCTTTAATTCCTGCCAATAGCAGTCTTTCTAAAACAGTAGGGAGCTCAATAGCTTGATCTTTTGAAATGGTACATTGTTTTTGTTTTTTATCTGTTTGCATTATCTTGTCATGTTTCTTTTTCTGGGATCCAAGCACCCGACACAACTCGAAAGCAAAGGTTCACCAACCCGGGTCAATCAGGAAGTCAAGCTCACCGCTGAATGACCCGTAAACGGGTGTTTTAACACGCTTGTTTGCATGCTGGAGCACAGACACCCTCCTGCAGGGTGCAGGATCTGATCCAGCCTGCGACCGAACTCTTAAAGGTAAAGTTTGACACTTTGGGGAAATATGCGTCTTTGCTTTCTGGCTGAGAGTTAGATGAGAAGAGCGATACTATTTCCTGGCCAGGACCACTTCACAGGAAACCGGTAGAGACTCGAAGTTACATACAGGCACACTTTTTTTACACGTTGGTTTTTGTATGGATTAAACAAATGATATACAACATGTCAGCTTGTGAGTTTCTGAGGTGCGAGTAGGTGAATTTTGACAGCGCCAGGCTAGTTGTTTCCCATATCTCTATTCTTTGTGCTAAGCTACGCTAACCAGCTGCTGGCTGTAGCTTCTTGTTTAGTGTACAGACATGACGGTGCTGCCAGTTTTCTCATCTAATTGTCAGGAAGAAAGCGAATAAGTGTATTTCCCAAAAGGCCGAGCGTTTACTTTAAGTCCGTGTCTTCACCAAAAGTATTGTCAGTAAATCATTTTGCACCTACAGGTGTGTGAACTTAAATCTCCAATCGCTAAAATCACCTTTTTGAATCCATAATAGGTAAGTTGTGTGGTTTTTCCAGACTGAACCGTCTCTGTGAGTTCAGTTTTTGACTGCCCGCTTCAGAATCCGAATCAGGTTTATTGGCCAGGTATGTCTACACAAACAAGGAACTTGACTCTGGTTTTACGTTGCTCTCTATGTGCATACACAGAAATAGACATAGTGGCAATACAAAGCAAAAAAACCCAGCGGTAGCATCTGTAAACAGTAAGACAATCAGTGCAAGTGGTGCAGAAATACATATGATTAGCAGGTTGCTTGATGTTCTTGAGTCCGCTTGTCTTGGTGCCCAGTGCTCTGTAGCGCCTCCCAGAGGGGAGAAGGTGGAACAGCTGATGTTGATGTTCCTGACTGGACGCGTGTAAGTCCTGAATGGAGGGCAGGTCGGCACCGATCGCCTTTTCTGCAGCCCCGACGGTCCGCTGAAGTCTGTTGCCGCCCTGTTTGGTGTCCGATCCAAACCAGACAGTGCCCCCTTTTTTATTTTCTCTTTTGTTTTATGTTTACAATACATGGCCCCGGACCCCCCCCCCCCCCCCCCCCCCCCCCAATAAATCCCACCACTTCCCCTTTTACCCTTCAAACCCCTCCTCACTCAAGAATAATCTATAACTT
>CM022476.1:26897603-26949502 GCA_011952105.1 Coreoperca whiteheadi
TCTTTACAGCGAAGTCGCGGTCTCTTGTACACATCTAGCTGTTTATAGGAGACAGGCCCCGGACCCCCCCCCCCCCATGTAAACCTTTGTCACCTTTTTCACCTCTGATGAATTGCACCCCTGACCTAATGTGATGAAGTGTCTCTTAGTTTCAGTGCGGTTCTCTCAAAACTTAAAAAAGGCAAAAGCAAATATATATTAGTTGGAATGACAAAAATATGTAGACCTAATCTCGGGCTGAATTTCCAAATGTGTTTCTCGTTTCACACACGCCGATCCCTCCCTCCTCTTGTATACCCCCCCCTGTTACACATGCCGAGACGCAGCAGCCATTTCAATTCACTTCCCAAGCAGCACGTGAATGCGCACAGCTCTCTCTCCTCCCGCGGCCCGTCTCCCCTCATTCCCTTCCCACCTCTCTCCTTCCCTCATCATGATGACGATCAAGAGACGGTGGTGGTGGTGGTGGGGGGGGTAATTATGTCAAGGGGATGAATTGCGTCAGCGAAAGAAAGAAAACACTGTGCGGCCTGAGTGCAGGATGTGCGCGCTTCCAAACAGGCCGTGATTACGGTAATATGGGCGCGAATGTTGTCGTTACGACCAGGAAGGGAAACGCACACGCACACTCGGGGAAAACGGTTTCAGCACCATTATCTGTCTGGGGACAGGCTCGGGCGCGTGGAGGCTCAGTATAAATATCCCTAGTTGCAAAGAGCACATGTATTGGGCTCAGATAATAATATGCAATTTCCAGGATTCTTGGAAAATGGCTGAAAGTGCGGTGAACAGTCATTGCAGCACCCAGCAGCACACAATATTGTCAACAACCTACAGCCGTATGCTTTCTTTAAAGAGCTGGTGAACAGCAGGACAACATATATAATATTTCATTTCGTTTTTTGATCATCATTACCTGTATTAGTTCTAATCAGATGAGGATGTGTTTCTTGTCATTGACGAGGAGGAGCAGATCTTTCACTGAACACTAAGTTATGTCTGAGTTTCTGCCACCACAACACACCCTAAATGAATCCATGACTGAAGGTGACCAAAATACAGGACATGAAGTGAATTGGTGTGAGTGAAGAGCATGCAGAGGACAGGGTTAGATGGAGGCGCATGCTTCGCTGTGGCGACCCCTGAAAGGGAGCAGCCGAAAGGAAAAGATAAAGAAGAAGGTCAAGTGATAAACTGCTAATAGGTGTGCACAACATGTAAGTGCAAAAGGAACACTGCTCCTGCTCGCTGTGATTTTTCTGATGATGTTTGCTCGATCCCTGCTCTGTTAGCAACGACGCACAGCACAGGCGAAAGCAGTGTTCAGATTCTTAAAAGGGATGCATGATCAATACATTTATAATAACAATGCATCAAATGCAGGGACGTGCGCAGACATTTTTTTTGGGGGGGGGGGGGGGGGGGAGGGGCGGGTGGGATAAAAAGGGCACGTCTCATAATGATTTATTTCAACTTTTGAGTTCAGTGAGTTCATGTTTATCAGTTACTTGTTTGTACCCGCCTGCAACCTGTCTACTGCCTGCCTGCATTTCTGGCAATAAACCTCCAAGTCTTCATCCTCTGTGGCGTGGCCTGCATTTGGGTCCCTTCCCTGTCTCTGTTCGCCACCACTTGTGACACTTAGTTCTTTTCCACCACTGATGCATGGTCATATGTGAAGCAGCCTACACAATGTCCTGGTTCAGCGTCGCCCATAAACCAGTGGTGGTTTTTAGTAGTATTCAGATCCTTTACTTAAGTAAAAGTACCAATTCAATAGTGTAGAAATACTCCATTACAAGTAAAAGTAGAGAAGCTAAATATATTTAACATTTTAAAAGTAAAAGTACACATTAGGCATCAGAATGCCTCCTTTCAAATGGTAAGAAGCATTTTGATGGTGTAGCTAGTGATGGTGCTTTCTACACTGTTAGGTAGTTTAATCTACAATAATGCGTCATATTTTATACACTGATCACGTACTTGGCTAAAAAAAATGTAGGGGAGTAAAAAGTGAAATATTTGCGCCTGTGCGCACCCTCGATTGAATTACCAGGTATCTGGCATCTGTTACAGCTAAAGCTTGACCAGACAATCTGCAGGCAATTTCACGCTAAATGCTCCAAGTGTTGTGAGGCAAAAAGACACATTTGATTCTTTTACCAGAAGCTTCTCCCTCAGGGTATCAAGGCTACAGATTTGTTGCACTGGATGGTTACACGGGGGCTTCTCATTATATGTGCCCGCTGCGTCTCATCCTCCTACTTAACCTTTTCATAGTTTCACCGCTCTTAGCTGCACCTCTTCGGCTCTGCAGTCCCACTCCATTAGGTTTTAACAGACAACCTTTAATAGCCTCTCTCTAGTCTTCTCCGCTTTATGAGTTTGAACAATGTGAGGAGAGGCAGGGGGATTGTCATCGACACCATCAACTGAGCGAGCTTCAATTGATTTATTCTTTTTAGGAGGATAAAGTCACCGTCATTTGTCATTTTGAAAACGTAAAGGGTCCCCCCTCTCATATACTGACTGTTAGAAATTGTCTGTCTTCTCTGTTCGGTAGATTTCACGACTTATTTTGTGATGAAGTGCAGTCATTTACTTTCTCGGTGCAGCTATTTTCACTCAACGTGCCCTCTCTACTTCCATTACGGTTACTGATTTTCTCCCAGAGGCCCTTTTGGCAACACAGAGGGAAGGGTGTGAATTGCTGCTCACAGTTAAAGACGAGCGTATCTAAAGCGATTAGCATGATTATACTGTAATTGAGCCTTTTGGTCAAAACATCTTATCATCATCTGTTGTCTTGTGATGGATTTTCATGGATGGACTCCAGTAATGAAGGCTTCATCCACCTTGATTATGAATCACTAGGCCACTAGCTAGAGTGGCTTGTATTTCCCTCTATAATATGATCCAAGATTGCCTAAGTACCCATGAGCAAGGCAATAAAACCCAGCCTCCTGTAAGTGTAGAATATGCAGAACAACTACTTATACTACTTAACAAAGTGATCTTTTCTTATATGCTTTGTGTCCCTAAGACTCCAGGGTTGAGGAACGGCCACCCGTTTAGCAGTGACTAAGGAGGAAACTTTGTGGATGAGTGAGAGTTTAATCCTCCTTGGAGAAATAATTTAAGAATGAAACGACAACGCCATACATCTAAAACATCTTAAATATCTTTACCTAAAGCTATAAAATATAGAGGTTCTTTGAATTTGTTAAACACCCAGGCCGTCCAAGGGCCCAGTGCTTATGATCGTTTCAAAAATACAAGCATTAGTTTGAGTTGATATTTTTGCCATGTGTTGTTTTGCGAGCAGACACTCCCATTTGTCGGTGGCCTTTGTCTCATTTTGCAGCCAAACTCTTCAGTTGAGCTGTGATGAGTGTGTTGCCTAAGGGCAGGACGTCAGCTCCATGTGGCCTTCGGTCTGCTCAGTGGTGGGGAAGGTCAATAATGATGACGCTCTGGCAGTGGTGGAAGGCTCAGAGCTGAAAGGGTCAGTTCAGGCAAATCACAAAAGAAAGCGTGTTTTCCCCACCTACCCCTGGTGGTATATGGGGATGTCGATAGGGTTGGTTTTCTTTGCTGAAATCTTGAGAGTTGTGAACATCTAACAACAAGGAGTAAGTCTCTAGTTGCCTTCAGATTATTTTTAATATTCTGGGAAATATCGTTATCCATGTGTACTGGTTATTGGGCCCCTCTTTAGCCAAGAAGTCCCTGCCTTGAGTTCATTGAGGGATGAAGGGTGATAAGAGAGGCAGTGAAGAACTTTTCAAAGTGGTCATATTCCCTGATCATTATGACTCATCACACGTTGTGGCTCCTAGTAGATGGCTACAATACCCTTTTTTAATCCACCTACATGTTCAACCCCCTAGAAAGCCCTGTTTTTAATTTCTCAATAGACGGTATCCTAGAACATGTATAGTGGCACTCTCTTGCCTAATGATGGCAGTCTTGAAGAGCTTACCCTTGGAAATAAGAATATATGGCATATCTGGCAGAAACATGTAGTGACTATGCCATAAGCCTAGAAATAAAAGGAGTGAAAGATGAGCACAACCAGAGGTTAATAGCTCGAATGAAACATGGTGAGCTGAAAGCTTTTGGGCTGTCTCCATACACAAATTTGAATCAGTTAGGCACATATAGTACTGTACCTGTCCAGGAGGGTCATCGTGTGCTTTTTAGCCATGCTAGTGGTGATCAGTAGGTCAGACCACCACCAGACTGAAAGATCTCAATAACTATCGAATAGATTGCCATGGCCTGTGCATCTAGAGGATGAATTCAAATTACTTTGGTGATTCCCTGAGTTTTAGTGCAACAATGAGGTTGTTATTTTTGGTATTTTTAACGATATATCTCAAGACCTGTTGGATATATTGCCAAGAAATTTGGTACAAACATTCATGGTCCCCCGAGGATAACGCATTCTGATTTCTGACATACTGATACCTTGACTTTCCGTCTAGTGCCATAAGCAAATCTTTACTTATTTAGTGAAATATTGACATCTGCTAGATGGATTGTCACAAAATTTTGGTACTGACATTAATGGTTCCCAGATGATGAATCCTAATGACTTTGCTGATTCCTGGACCATCTCTCTAGTGCCAACAGGAGGTTGACATTTGTAGTCTTTAAATGAAATTTCAACGTTTGATGGATTGTCATGAAACTGTTTCAGACATCCATGCTCCTCTTAAGATGACTTGTAATAACTTTCATTGTCTCTTAACTTTTCCTCTATTGCCATCGTAAGGTCAAAATTTCCATTCCTTTGGTTTACCTGCAAAACGACATTCCCACCAGCTCTACTTTGTGTTTAGTGCTCATTAGCAAATGTTAGATTGCTAACTAACATGCTATACTAAGGTGTAAACATTGTAATCTGCAAATCAGCGTGTGGGCATTGTCATTGTGAACATTTCGCCATGCTGAAATTAACATTTAGAGGCTTTACTTTAGCATGCGTTAGGTGAAAGGCACAATAGTTTAATAGCTAGCAACAAAACATGGTGGATTGAAAGCTTTTTGGCTTTCTTTATGCTGTCGGTATTTCCTCACCCAGTAATAACCCACTGTACCTAGCCAGGAATGTCATCACGAGCTTTTTGCAAATACTTTGTTAGCATCCAACTAAGAGCTGAAAATCTGGATAGGATATCAAATATGGTGATATTTGCTGATCAGATAAGGACTGTAACCATTCTCCTCTCCACCTCCAAACCCATATTTATCCCGCAGCGTGTTTTCACGAGCAGCATCCTGTAACTTCCTAACCTTTATCACTTTTTCCACAATGCTATATATTGACCTGCTGGTATGGTATATTGAGGTTTTCTATCGGTGGTTGGTGTCAACCATATTCTGAAACAACTTCCCGCCTGGAGCTCTCTGCGGAGTCCTAGTTTGCCCATTATTGAACCAGTAATGAGAGAGAGAGACAGAGCGAGAGCCAGTCAGACAGACAGACAGGCAGAGACAAATAGAAAGGAGGTTTCCTCTTTGCTGAGTTTGTATCATTCAATAGTTTGTCGGAGCTCCACTGGCATGTTTACATTGATGCGACCCTACGATCAGCAAAGGCCTTTTCTGCTTTCACTCATTCCAGCTGACAAATAATCCAGGTAGGTTGTCATCTATCCTTTTGTCTTTTCCTATTTTTTGTTTCCCTCTCTCTCTCTCTTTCTAAGCTCTCTTGTCTGAACTCTAAACAGTGCCATTTCATTTTCTCAGCCTGTAAATGTCTAATAGTTTCAGTAACAGTAGTATGGAGCTGCGCACACAGTTGTTTGGTCCTTAGAGAGGGTGTGATAGTTTTGAGTTTCACGTTTGTGGATTAAATGTAAAGCTGCAACTTGCCTTTTGGTTCGGCGGTTGGGTTCCCCTGCTTAAAAAAATCACAAAGTAGCATGTAGCCATTGTCCGTTGAAACATTTTCTTTATGTTTTATTTCTGCAAAACCCAGCTTTGAACAGTTTCATAGGACAGCATACTTGTTTGTGGGGGAAAAAAAGTTTATTTAACAGGTGATGCACAGGAATTTCTTTAAACTTACTGAAGCACTAGTGAGCGCCACTTATCCTATTAACTCTGATCTCTCTCTCACTTTCCTCTCCACACGCACACACACACACACACACACACACACACACACACACTGAACAAAATGTCAAACAAGGCAAATTATCTCACCACATTGGCAGATGTTTTCAATGTTAAAGATTAAGTCACTGGACAGAATGACCTGTTTTTTTTCAGTGTACCATTATGCACATTTTGGCCTGTTGGTGTTTGCCAAAGACTGTACAAATGCATGCATACCGCCCGAGCCCATGAGCACATTATACCGTGCGCACGTTTATGTGTGAGTGTGTGTTATGTGTGTGCAATGTCTCTATCAAGCGCTGTGGGGGTTTTGGAGCCAGGGCGAGCCCATCGATTAGGCCGCGAGGGGGGCAGCCTGCAGCTCTCGCTCCAGCTGCCCACTGGGTGTGAAGGACACTGATGTGACAGCACTAATTACAGAGGCAGGAAGCCAGCGCTACAATCATTCACAGCAGCGGCTCAACCGGGATCTGCTGGGCTAAACCCATCCTCCACCAGCCACTTTACACCTCTCATCCCTCCGGGGTGGATTGTATTTCAATAGTGTCATACCAAAATGAGCTATTATCCACAGAGAGTCAAGTGAAAAGAAACACTGCTTTGACTTACAGGATGTAGAAGCCACACATGCTTGGAAATGGCAGGACAAACTCTGTAGTGAAACAGAAATCAAAAAACCCCACAGCAACTCTAAATGTTAAATCAGTGTTTGAATCATTTTTACTTAAGTAAAAGTACAGTGTGCTAGCATCAACATACTTAAAGTACCAAAAGTAAAAGGTACTCGTTATGCAGAATGGCCCATTACAGAATAATATTTATCACGGCTGATAAATTAATGTGTAACCATCACTAATGTTGCAGCTGGTAAAGGTGGACATAATTTCTATTACTTTATATACTGTCAGGTAGCCTCATCCATAATAATGCCTCATCATTTATCAGCTGGTTTATATTTTGTCGTAATATTGTAAATCTGCAAAGTAACTAGTAATTAAAGCTATCAAATAAATGTAGTGGAATAAAAAGTACAATATTTGCCTCCAAAATGTAACGAAGGAGAAGTATTAAGTAGCATCCATCCATCCATCCATCCATTTTCTACCGCTTATCCGGGGCCGGGTCACGGGGGCAGCAGTCTGAGCAGAGACGCCCAGACTTCCCTCTCCCCCGACACTTCCTCCAGCTCTTCCGGGGGAATACCGAGGCGTTCCCAGGCCAGCCGAGAGACGTAGTCCCTCCAGCGTGACCTAGGTCTTCCCCGGGGCCTCCTCCCGGTTGGACATGCCCGGAACACCTCCCCAGGGAGGCGTCCAGGAGGCATCCGGGACAGATGCCCGAGCCACCTCAGCTGACTCCTCTCGATGTGGAGGAGCAGCGGCTCTACTCTGAGCTCCTCCCGAGTGACCGAGCTCCTCACCCTATCTCTAAGGGAGCGCCCAGCCACCCTGCGGAGGAAACTCATTTCGGCCGCCTGTATCCGGGATCTTGTCCTTTCGGTCATGACCCAAAGCTCATGACCATAGGTGAGAGTAGGAACGTAGATCGACTGGTAAATAGAGAGCTTTGCCTTGCAGCTCAGCTCCTTCTTCACCACGACAGACCGGTACATCGACCGCATCACTGCGGAGGATGCACCGATCCGGTCCTGTTCATTGCTTATATGGACAGGATTTCTAGGCGCAGTCGGGGGCCGGAGGGAGTCCAGTTTGGGGACCACAGGATTTCATCTCTGCTTTTTGCAGATGATGTTGTCCTGTTGGCTTCTTCAAATCAGGACCTTCAGCGTGCACTGGGACGGTTTGCAGCCGAGTGTGAAGCGGCGGGGATGAGAATCAGCACCTCCAAGTCCGAGGCCATGGTTCTCAGTCGGAAAAGGGTGGCTTGTCCCCTTCAGGTTGGTGGAGAGCTCCTGGCCCAAGTGGAGGAGTTTAAGTATCTTGGGGTCTTGTTCACGAGTATTAAGTAGCATTTAATGGAAAAACTCAAGTAAAGTACCTCAAAATTGTACTTAAGTAGACTACTTGAGTAGCCTAAATGTACATAGTTATATTCCACCATTGCAAATGAATTGCCTTGGAATTGCTAATGAAGATTTAGTCTTGAATCTAAAATCCACCTGAATCCAAATCCAAAGGTTAGTTTTGCACGAGGGGTTCAATATACCTTTATTGCAAGAGATAGGATGAATGTGATGTAGATTTGTATGAAAGCAACCGAGCATCTTCATAGCTCGCTTAACAGTTTATTTATTTAAACCTGCATTAATACCATTTTTGGTCCACTTGGGAGCAGCGCAACAAGTTGTAAAGAAAACATTGACATATTATCGCCTTATTAACAAATATGTGTTTCTGGCCACCTGACAAATGTTAATTTAAAAATTCCCTCTTCTTTTAGCTCTGTTTTGGTCCTGCCCGAAATATCCCTCCAACTGCTAAATGCTCCACTATGTTCACAAGCTAGTTGCTAACTTTTGCCTGTTTGGTGCTGAGCAGGTAGTGTACAGTGGGTTCATTTATTTATTGACGATAACCGCTGCCTGCTGCGCCTGGATACGGGTTAATGCAATGAGACCGACCCTGGCCAGTTGCTAAAACGGAAGCAATGAGCTGGAAGAGGCTTAAAAGCTCCACAGAGCTGAAAGGAACTGCAGAGTTGGGTGAGTTTTCTCACACACCTTTCACATGACATACCTGTAGCCATCTGTTCCGTTGTTAAGACAAATATTGATTAGTGCTGTTTGCCCATATGTAATCCGTCAGTAAGCCACATGGATGTACATGGAGTATAGATATAAACTCCAGCACTCCAATATTTTTTTATGTAAATACTTATTCAACTTGCCGTTTCCAGCAGCAACAGGCAGATGTTTTCAGGAAAACCCCCACTGTACTCTACGCGCCCATCATCACACGGCAGACAGACAAAGTTAGCGGGCGGCTAGCTGGTGAAGAGAGTCAGTTAGGAAGCTAAACAAAATTAAACATAGAATGAGTAGGATTTTCATAAAAAACAATGCATAGACAAAAATAATCCCTCCCAATCATCTCTTATGACCCACTAGAAGTGTGTGGTGCCGTCTGTATCTGCGGAGACGCTGGCCTCGGCCTGTATTTTCTTAGTTTCTCATTAGTTTGCTGTGTTCTGTTCGTTTCTGGGCGCCAACCTTTGGGCAGTGGTGTGTAGCCCCCCCTCCCCGGCCAACAACAGCTTGCAGGCTGTGGGGTCAGGTCTCTGTAAAAGCGGAGAGAGCACGTTACCTGTATCTTTCTCTCTCCTCTGCTCTCTGCTCAAAATCCTTCCCGCAGGGTTGGGCGGAGGTGTGTATTTGTGTATTAGAACATAAGAGCTGTGAAACTATCAGAAAGTAACGTTCATGCATCTTTTTCACTGCTTTGCACTAAAGCCGCTCCCGCTCATCATTCATTCTCTTGCTCCCTCGACCACGGCTGCTTGCTCTCTCTCTCTCTCTCTCTCTCTCTCTCTAGTTAAGCGGGAGGAGGGGCCAGCTATGAATCGTTAATGCTAGCACATTAGCACTAACATGTTTATAAGGTAATAGCATGTCAGGGCTGTGTGTGTCTGTCAGCTTGTTTTGAAGTTTTTCCCCTTAGCAGGCAGAAATTGATTAATGCAGCTTATATTTATGCTACCACTGCTACCTTTAGGTGCAGCATACCAGAAATGTTTCTTTAAACATGTGTTGATGCTGAAACCGAACAATATTATCCATGTGTATTGGAGTCCCACCACATTTTTGCAATAGTATAAACTTTACCCACTTCAACTCAAAGATCGGGGAAAAAAAACAGGCGTATGTTTTAAGGTAAGGACTATTCCCAATTAACTGCATTATTCACTGTTAGCACTGTAGCCTGTTGTATGTGGTGGGTGTTGATGAGGACTGGATCCCTTTTAGGCGGCCTGGACTATTTTTGTTGGTATTTACAATGCTCGTGTGTGTTGTTATAGGCTGGTTTGTTGATATGCGACTCTCACATTTGATGTCTTAATTGTACCGAGAAATGATTGTGCTCATCTACTATGCCCTGCTGGAGTTGGCTGTTTTGAATCATACCTGTTTTTTTGATTTTGTTGTGCGGTTGATTATTATGTATCAGATGACACAAAGCAAGTCGGCCTAAATGCTTGCAGCTATGAATGTTTCTTTTGCACCAAGAGTCACAGTCAGTCCGCAAAAAAGCCCCCCCATATAGGCAAAGACATATAGTCAAATTCAAATTCCAAACTTCATCTAGTCTGCAAGCAGTACTGTAAATAATACTGTGACTACAAATATACAAAACCTCTCTAACCTCTCTCCAGCAGGAACAGGCAGGGTGGCCTTAAACTTTGCTGGTGGAGTTCAATGTGTGAACTGGTGGCCACGTGCGATAAGTTATCCTCACATTTGTTTTAATTATAAACATTTCCAATTGACTTGGCCTCCCTTTTAATTATTTTCCCATTGATCGGCACTGTAACCAACATGCAGGTCAGTGAACAAGAGCTGCTGCTGCTGGAGGCTCGTATACCAGAAATAGAGCAATGACACACACACACACACACACACACACACACACACAAACCACTGAAACACACAATTACAACACTAATTTACATGTACAATTACATGAAAAAGGACGAATGCACATACATTTACACTGTGCATTACACAGCACACACACATGCAAATAACCACAACACACACTGTCTAATGTTACACATACCTGGAGTGTCTTTTCACTTTCACCGTTTAACAAAATGGCCATAAATGGTCTCTCTTCCTCTGTACCAGGATGGAGCATGGGGACCGAGGGATGGGCGTCTCTAACCTTCGCTATGAGGAGGAGGAGGGTGAGTGTGTGCACATATGTGTGTGGTTCACATCTATGGCAATGCTATCGCAGACTGACCCTCTGCTAATAGAAACAGGAAATGAAGTCATTACACCGACTTTGTCTCTTAATATTAGCATGAGACAGTTGATTAATCACACTAACTTAGAGTTTCTAATTTGTTCTGAGGGTTTGCGTGGGGGAATGTTGTTAATGGGCTGCAAATGAGGAGCGCAGATTGTTTGAGCATTTACGTGTATTTATGGGATGTGTATTTTTGCAGTCGGGGAGTTGTATATGCATGTAGAGTTTGTGTGTGTTCTGTCGTCACACTGAGCAGCAGGTTTGCAGGATCTGTTCTGTTTTCCAAGCATCCAAAATTGGTTTGCGTCTCCCTGTTGTTTAGCTATTCCACATGGAGTATTGTGTGCAATTAGTTTTAAAGCGACACCTTAATTGCCAGCAGATGATCAAACTCACAAACCCCAAAACACTCACATCATCCATGTTTTTTGTGGCGAAACAGGGCTCATGCGAGCCAAAAGCTAAATCACAGGAGAGCTTCAGCACCGTGCGATTCTGAATAGGCTTCAATTTTCTTTTATTCTTGACCGTGCCAACAGAGAATGCCGCTGTTGTTAATAAACAGACATGATGTGAAACATAATTTATTCAGAGTTTGTTAAAGTGGTTTAACATTCATGAAAACACTCCTCTGAGTATGATTAATGAAAGATCTCATTAGACAATCTGCCAGTTTTACCGGCTGTCAGTCAACTATTTTGGGGCCTTTCATGAAACATTCATTTAAGTAACTTGTTCTTTGAAAAAATTGCCTCATTAAAGCCTATTCGTAAAGTAACTTGCCATGGTGTTCTACAGGAACCCACATTGGCGCTTCAGTTTCGCATTTAAATGAGTGCGATCATTTGTACATTGTGGTGCATATTCATGTAACCGTCCAGGAACCGTCCATATTTGTCCCCAGACCATCAGTCCATCTACATCGGCGTCCCAGTGCCTCGAGGATATCGACGCAAACGCAGGCGAAGGCGCTCCAGTCGTGAGGCCGCGGACATGGACAGGGACAGACGCTATAGCCACCACAGACAGCATGAGCATGACCGCTACAGAGACATAGACATGGAGGAAGGACTTATGGATTCAAACGAGCAGAGTCTCCAAGACATCAACCACACAAGTAAGTCGGTGGCCAGCGAGCCCTAAAATGACATAAGATGACGTGGGGAGAAGAAGCAAGACCGTCGTTTTACGGCTTTGACAGTAGTCTTACAAGGTCAGACCTCAAATCGTTATGGCTTGAGCTCTGGTTCACCTGTATCCCTCTTCCTGTTTCTGTTGCGCTGGATTGCTGCACTGTTATTGTGATGTCTGGTGACTGACACAGAATGAGCAGTGTTGGACAAGTTGCCTCCAAAATGAAGTACATTACAGATTACTAGTTACTTTCTTTTGAAACAATTACTTATATTACAATATTAGTGTCTCTGAATTGAAATGCTTTATACTACTATTGCGTTACTTATGAGTTACCTTTGCCACAATAACTAAGTATGACTCGGCATTCTGCTAAAATTGAGTTTATTGCAGCTCATTATACATCCAGACGAGGGCAATGTGACGGACTTGAAATAATGGGAGTATGTCCACCTCTAAAATGTAGAATGAATTTCTGCAGTCATCATCTCAACCATTGAACTCAGATTTTTTTTTGCTCTGGTGCCGAAATGTTGGTGAATTCTTAAACAAACAAGCCACTTAATTTAGGGTTAAATTTCTTGAAACGCGCATGGCTGAGATTGTAACGGGTATAATATTACCACAATATTATTAGTAACACATTACAGCAAAAACCAATACATTACTGTAATTACGTGTCTTTTGTCTATGACCTACCAAACATTGCATGTTTAATAGATTTTGTGTTGACAGTGCGCTCCTATGCACCTGTCTTTCAGTTATGCATTACATAACCGACACATTTGTGACTGTAGAATAAAGGAAAAAGTGACAGAAATAGGACATTGTTAGGGTTAGAAAATAAATAATAATGGAAATGATGATTGTTGTCAATTCTTAAAATATCCATTTCTCTCCATCTGCTTCACTGCCGTTCATTATTAAGATAAAACTATAAATAGCCTCTAATACATCTTCGGCCTCTCATCCTGATTAGTGTGCTGTGAATGAAGGGGAAGTAAGGCTGCACCTTTAGAAATAGCTCTAGTGAAGTCTGGTATATTTAACACATTTTCTGCACACAGCTGCCAGGGTGGCTTTTACTTGAAATATAAAAAAAAAAAGAAGCTTTTTCCCAAGCATTGGCACAGACATGAACCAGACTGTGTCATGTATTACAATTCTGTTGCACTCTACCTCATGCTTTTGATTTGATTTTGCTTCCTTCCAGCAGTTTTAACAGTGAACAGCAGGAGTCAGAGACACAGCCTGAGAGAGTGTAGCTTCTGTTTGAGTTTGGAGTAATGAGACGCCTGGAAGAACACTGCTGCTTTGGCTCTAAAACACTTTGACTGGGAAAGGTGGCCACCTTGCTAAATCAATGTTGTGTGATCAGTGGCAAGGCAGGAGAGTATTTTGTCTGGACACTATGCACACACAAATACAGTCTTTTGGAGTTGTGTGTGCCCCAGTGCATTGATATCAGTCATGCATATGGTAACATTACCAGGAGCAGGATTTATAGCAGGGACAATAAAGATGTACGAGACAGTGTGGGGAAAGTAGAGCATACTGTAGGAAGGGAACTAGACTGATAGTCCTCATTCTGAGAGTAAGAATGAAGTAAGTTGGACTCTCCACATCAATTTTATTTATATATTCAATTTTATTTATATATAGCCCAATATCACAAATCACAATTTGCCTCAATGGGCATCAAACATGTTATGTGAAAGGTGTAAATGGTCATGAATGTTGTAGTTTGTTCCCAATCATTTTTCTGTGGCTTTGCTTGATTTCATCACCTCTTGTCATTCAGAAAAAAAACAAATATGTCTAATTCACTGTTAGTTGCTGTTACTACAGTGGTTCACTATAATTGACTCATCCCCGTGTACAGTCATTAATATACAGCTGGGTCCATAGGTTAGCAGCACACTATGGCCAGCTGACAGCTCATTACCCTCATTACAACAATGAAATTGATTGTAAGTACACTAGGGTCATGAGTGAATACCTATAATCATGTAGTAATATGTAATCTGGATGTAGCCTTCAGTACTGCAATCATTAATGCTGGTGCAGTAGAGGAAATACGTGGAATGATATACGCGATTTGAGGGGGGATGTGATCCCCCTTGTTAGCAAAATGACCAAAATGCATCCCCCTGCCATCTCCCCTCTCCATCTCCTAGTAGTAGAAAGAGTGCAGTGTTTTAGGCAAGTTTTAAAAACATCAGGCCCTTGAAGCCTGTTAAAATTATAAAATGATATTATGAATTGTGAAACTGTCAAAAACATTCCTTCGTTCCATCAAGTGTCTCCGGCGGCAGAGCGGCTACGTTACATCCTGACTGAAGATGATGACATGCCCACGCCAACGCTCTTCACTGAGATGGACACTCTACAGCGAGAAGGGGACGAGCTGGAGTGGAAGGAGTCTGCCAGGTGGATGACTGCACTCACAAACACGCACACACAAATTCAGGCACAGTCACGCTTCCACTGCTTAAAAATGCAATTGCAATTGCTTGTTATTATGTTGCTTTAGCTTAAGCTTTAAACCTGGAGTATCCACTTGACAAAGGATTCAGCCTGTCCAAAATACATATCAGTATCAGACTGTCCAGCAACCATCTTCAGATTATGGTATGACTCAACACCGCCTCTTAAAACTTTTTAATAAGTATTACAATTAGGCATAGATCATTTACACGGCAGACGGCTTGACTTGTCAAACACAGGTGTAACTAATTAACATTAACGATGGCTGCATTCCATTTAGGCATTCAATTACCAGAGTCCTGGAATTTGCTTTGGTCTAGTGGCATAGATTACCGAGGCGATTAAATGCAAGGGAGCCATCATTAATGTTATTAGTTCCACCTGTATTTGTCCTGCCTTGACAAGTCAAAATGTCTGCTGCAGATATAAACTGAAGGATGATTTTATAATGGCTAATATCTCATCCCAAATTTATTCAGAATCTGATTTTGTTATGTATTTTGGACAAAATTTGATGTTTCCAGAGGAGCTGCCATGTTTATCAGTTTAAAAACTGGATGTAAGGACGAAGGACAACTGGGAAATGGTGCGTTTGTACAATCAATCCACAATGTAGGAAGCACTAATCAACCTTCTATTGCACAGCTTCAAAATGAAGTTTGGCTCAAATTAATGCAAAATTAACCCTCAAACCAGAGAAACTGAGGTGAAAATAGTTGGCATTGCCAGACTGTGGAGCGCTAGAAGATCAAACTGAGTTCAAAACAGTTTTTGGTGCTGGAAAGAGTTAGAAAAGTGATTCGTTGACATTACTAGCAATACAAGCCACACTACACAAAAACACAGGAAACAAAAAGGCAGAAGCCAACAATGAGGGCAGGATAACTAGACACAGGTGAAACTAATTAGGACAGGGCAGACAATCAAAATTGGAGGGAAAAGCAAACAAAGACAGGAAGTAGAACTACACAAGACACATGAGGCGGAGCACTACAAAATAAAACAGGAAATAACAATACATGAACCCACAAACCATGACAGTGTCATGCCTGGGAGCTGCCAGCTCAAACCAGCCATCTACTGGGCAGTGGGCAGCACCAGCAGACCTGAAGTGCCAAGCTCGCAGGAATCTCGACAGTTGCGTACGCCTCACCGGTTCCTTCTCTCCGTGTGTTTTGCTCCCTTTCAGGTGGGTGAAGTTCGAAGAGAAGGTGGAGGAGGGCGGAGAAAGGTGGAGTAAACCACACGTGTCCACGCTGTCCCTGCATAGTCTTTTTGAGCTCAGGACGTGTCTCCAGACGGGAATAGTGCTGCTGGACCTGGAAGGCTACTCACTGCCTCAGATAGTTGGTGAGCTGTTCGGCCATTAGTTCCTTTTCTGATAATTGCATTTCAAATTGTGTCACAATTCAGTAATCAGAGTCAATATCTGTTCTGTTATACACTCAGCCACTGAGGCATCATTTTGGCCTGATGTATATTTCCTCCTCTGCTTCATTTATATATTCAAGGAGGCTGCACTGCTGAGAGTTTAAACTTGTATTGTACACTTAATGTTAAGAAACATCAGTTTGTCATGGTGAGCCATGTTTTTTTGCTTACGTTTGATGTCGTGCACCTGGAACGCTTTGAGGTCGGAAGTCGGAAATTTCAACAACTCACTTCACATCAAAACGGAAGCTGCAGATGCATTAGTATCGAGAAAAAGAATAAATGACAACAGTTTACGGAGTTTATTTTGCAGCAAAATTATACAACCGCTTGTAGTTTAAGTTGAGGCTCCATATGGTACATTACAGTTTTTATATACATGTGCCTACCTCGATGTCATTGGTTAACAGCTTGTAACTCAATTTCCCACTACTTGGTCAAGTGACTGGTAGAATAATTTTAGACCAACACCACATATGCCGGAAAATAGGTTGCATGTGGCTCGATAGTCCAGGGTGTTGTCATGAAACACGTCTCTGTGCAGCAGATCATGATGATGATAATACACAGTCGCCCAAGACAATCTCAGTTCATTCATATGAGATGGACAAACTGGGGATCTGCATCACTGACACATTTACACTGAACACCAAACAGTGCTTTGGTGCTCCATTAACTCACACGTTTTAATTGTAGTCCGACACCAGCATAGGACGTTGTGTGTGTTTATATTCAATTCAATTCAATTCAATTTTATTTATATAGCCCAGTATCACAAATCACATTTGCCTCAAAGGGCTTCACAATCTGTAGCATACGACACCCTCTGTCCTTAGACCCTCGATTCGATTAAGGAAAAACTACCCAAAAAAAACCCTTTTAACAGGGGAAAAAAATGATAGAAACCTCAGGAAGAGCAACAGAGGAGGGATCCCTCTCCCAGGACGGACAGACATGCAATAGATGTCGTAAGTACAGAATAGATTTATAGCATCAAAACTATAACATATACAGCCTTGATGGCAAAATTGTTGTATATATATATATATGTTATTATGTTAGAAATGTCTAGGTGGTAAAACATAAGGGAAGATGATGGGTCCAGATGGCAAACCGAGCAGCTCCCGGTGTAGCCCAACGAGCAGGACCCGAGCCACTCGTCCCCTTCACCATAGACACTGCCCCAGCAGGTCGCCATAGTCACAGATCCAGTTACATCCCCGGACAGTGAAATACCTGCTGAAAGTTACACTAAAAAAGAATAGACGGACGACAAAGCACAAAACTCCGGGAGAGGGAAGAAGTCAAGTTAGTGACATGCATTTATGGGATGAGAATGCATACGGATGGAGAGGAGGACAGAGGTGAAGAGAGAGAGGTGCATCATGGGAAGTCCCCCGACAGTCTAGGCCTATAGCAGCATAACTAAGGGATGGTTCAGGACTCTCCTGAGCCGGCCCTAACTATAAGCTTTATCAAAGAGAAAAGTCTTTAGCCTATTCTTAAATGAGGAGATGGTGTCTGCCTCCCGAACCCGAACTGGGATCTGATTCCACAGGAGAGGAGCTTGATAGCTAAAGGCTCTGGCTCCCATTCTACTTTTGGAGACTCTAGGAACCACAAGAAACCCTGCATTCTGAGAGCGCAGTGTTCTAGTGGGGTAATAAGGTACTATGAGCTCTGTAAGATACGACGGTGCCTGACCATTAAGAGCTTTATAGGTGAGGAGAAGGATTTTAAATTCTATTCTGGATTTCACAGGGAGCCAGTGCAGAGAAGATAATATTGGAGAAATATGATCTCTTTTCCTAGTTCCTGTCAGTACACGTGCTGCAGCGTTCTGAATCAACTGGAGAATCTTAAGGGAATTTTTCGGGCTGCCTGATAATATTGAATTGCAGTAATCCAGCCTTGAAGTAACAAATGCATGGATTAATTTTTCTGCATCATTTCGAGACAGGAAGTGCCTGATTTTGGCAATGTTACGTAGGTGAAAAAAGGCAGTCAGTGAGGTTTGCTTCATGTGGGAGTTGAAGGATAGGTCCTGATCAAAGATAACTCCTAGGTTCCTCACAGAGGTGCTGGAGGCCAGGGCAGTGCCCTCTAGAGCAATTAGATCTGCCGACAGCGATTCTCGGAGGCGTTCGGGGCCAAGTACAATAACTTCAGTTTTGTCCGAGTTTAACATCAGAAAATTTCTGGTCATCCAAGTTTTTATGTCCTTAAGGCATGATTGAAGGTTAACTAACTGATCAGTTTCATCCGGCTTAATCGATAAATATAACTGGGTATCGTCTGCGTAACAATGAAACTTTATGGAGTGCTTTCTAATAATATTGCCCAAAGGAAGCATATATAAAGTAAATAGTAGTGGTCCAAGCACAGAACCTTGCGGAACTCCGTGACTAACTTTGGTGTGCTCAGATGATTCATCGTTAACATAAACAAACTGAGATCGGTCTGATAGATAGGATTTAAACCAGCTTAACGCGATTGCTTTAATTCCAATTAAATGTTCCAGTCTCTGTAATAGAATTTGATGGTCAATGGTATCGAATGCAGCACTAAGATCTAGCAAGACAAGTACAGAGACAAGTCCATTGTCTGATGCAAGTAAAAGGTCATTTGTAATTTTCAACAGTGCTGTTTCTGTGCTATGATGCACTCTAAAACCTGACTGGAAATCCTCAAATATACTATTGTTATTTAGAAAGTCACATAACTGATTAGCAACAGTTTTTTCAAGGATCTTAGAGATAAAGGGAAGGTTAGATATAGGTCTATAGTTGGCTAAAACCCCTGGATCCAGTGTGGGCTTTTTAAGGAGAGGTTTAATAACAGCTACTTTAAAAGACTGTGGTACATAACCTGTCAGTAAAGACAAATTGATCATGTCTACAAAAGACGTACTAACTAATGGTAGAACATCTTTAAGCAGCCTAGTTGGAATTGGGTCTAAGAGACAGGTCGAAGGCTTAGATGAAGAAATTGTCGACGTTAGTTGAATAAAGTCGACAGGAGAGAAGCAGTCCAAGTACACATCAGGTTTCACAGCTCCCTCCAACGCCTCTATGCTTGAAGATCGGTTGGCACCAGCTGAGGGCAGGACGTGATTAATTTTCTCTCTAATAGTCAAAATTTTATCATTAAAGAAGCTCATGAAATCGTTACTGCTGAGGGCTACAGGAATACATGGCTCAATGGAGCTGTGGCTCTCTGTCAGCCTGGCTACAGTGCTGAAAAGAAACCTGGGGTTGTTCTTATTTTCCTCTATTAGTGATGAGTAGTAGGCTGCTCTGGCATTACGGAGAGCCTTCTTATATATTTTAAGACTATCTTGCCAGGCTAAACAAGATTCTCCTAGATAGTTGGAACGCCATTTTCTTTCAAGTTTTCGTGATGTTTGCTTTAATTTGCGGGTTTCAGCGTTATACCATGGAGCTACCCTTTTTTGTTTTATTATCTTCTTTTTAAGAGGAGCAACAGAATCAAGTGTCGTTCGCAGTGAACCTGCAGCACTATCAACAAGATGATCAATTTGGGACGGACTGAAATTTGCATAAGAGTCCTCTGTTATGTTAAGACATAGCATTGAGTGAAATTCAGATGGAATTTCTTCCTTAAATTTAGCTACAGCACTATCAGATAGACATCTACTGTAGTAGTATTTGACTGCTGGTGTGTACTCCAGTAATAGGAGTTCAAAAGTTATTAAATAATGGTCTGATAGTGAAGGATTCTGTAGAAAGACTGTTAGATGTTCAATTTCAATGCCGTATACTAGAACAAGGTCGAGGGTGTGGCCAAAACAGTGAGTGGGTTTATGTACACACTGACAGAAGCCAATCGAGTCTAATAATGAGATAAACGCAGTACTAAGGCTATCATTTTCAACGCCCACATGAATATTAAAATCACCTACAATAATTGCTTTATCTGTTTTAAGGACTAAACCTGATAGAAATTCTGAGAATTCAGATAAAAACTCTGAATAGGGACCAGGAGCGCGGTACACTATAACAAATAGGATTGGCTGTCGTGTTTTCCAGGTTGGATGTGAAAGACTTAGAACAAGGCTTTCGAATGAGTTATAATTTAGTTTAGGTTTAGGATTGATTAATAGGTTTGAGTCGAAAATGGCTGCAACTCCACCTCCTCGGCCGGTGCCTCGAGGAATGTGAGTATTATTATGACTGGGCGGAGTGGATTCATTTAGGCTAACATATTCTTCATGACCCAGCCAGGTTTCAGTGAGACAAAATAAATCAATGTGATAATCTGATATCAGATTATTTACTAGTACAGCTTTAGATGACAGAGATCTGATGTTTAGGAGTCCACATTTAATTCTCTTATTTTGAGGTGCTATTTCTGTTGTGATAATTTTTTTTAAATTATTATGTACAACTCCTCGTCTGTTAGCTTTTGATTTTATAAATTTCAGTGGCCGGGGGGCAGACACCGTCATTATGGGATTCTGGGTGGGTAACTGCTCTGGAAGCGCAGAGAAGCGTGTAGGACTGCAACTCTGCCTCCTGGTCTCAACTCTGGGTTGTCATGGTTTAGGTCCATTGATAAACTCGGCCAGATTTCTAGATATGAGAGCTGCACCATCCAAAGTTGGATGAATGCCGTCTCTCCTAATCAGACCAGGTCTTCCCCAGAAAGTCCGCCAATTATCTACGAAGCCCACATGGTTTGCTGGACACCACCTCGACAGCCAGCGACGGAATGAAGACATGCGGCTAAACATGTCATCACTGGTCAGATTTGGGAGGGGCCCAGAGAAAACTACGGAGTCCGACATCGTCTTTGCATATGTACACACCGACTCAACATTCATTTTAGTGACCTCCGATTGGCGTAATCGGGTGTCATTACCGCCGACGTGAATAACAATCTTACTGTATTTACGTTTATCTTTAGCCAGCAGTTTCAAATATGATTCAATGTCGCCCGCTCTGGCCCCAGGAACACATTTAACTATGGTCGCTGGTGTCGCTAACTTCACGTTTCTCAAAATGGAGCTGCCAATAATCAGAGTTGGTTTCTCAGCGGGTGCGGGGCTGAGTGGGGAGAACCTGTTGGAAACGGGAATGGGTTGGTGGTGAACCGTGGGCCTCGGCCTAGGGCTACGCTTCCTTCGGACGGTCACCCAGCCGCCCTGGATTCCCGGCTGCTCGGGAGCTGCCGGGGAACGGCTAACAGTAGCTAGCTCTAGTCGGTCCGCACCGGCTACTGGGGCTTGGCTAGCAACTACCGACTGAGCTCCCATGGTGCCGAACCGCGTTTCCAAATCACTAAGCCTCGCCTCCAACGCTACAAATAAACAACATTTATTACATGTACCATTATCAGTAAAGGAGGCAGAGGAATAGCTAAACATTTGACACACCGAGCAAGAGAGAGCGGGAGAGGAAGAAGGAGAGAGAGGGAGAGAAGCCATTGCTAGCTGCTAAGGTAGAGACTGGTAGCTAGCAACACTGAAGCGCCGTAAGTGCTTAGTGCAAAACTAATAAACGTTCAAATGTAACGTTATAGCAAATAGTTAGTCAATGTAATGAAGATTCACACAAATTAGCTGTGTTGAGCTAGAGCAGCAAACTACACGCTATATGTAGTTAAAGGGCATTTGCATATGCCATTTTAACAGTGTTTCGAAATGAACTCCGTGTTATGCATCGCTCTTTACCATATTTAGCTGAGGGAACTCAGGAATAGCAGCACTAAACCTAGCCATGCGTTCTACACAGGACTGTGTGTATGTTTATACATTCTAAATAGACTGTATTGTATGGTAACTGCAATGTGGGAATCCTTCAAATTGGGAACAATGGATCCCTAAGTCAAATTCCTTCATGTGAAATATAAATGTGTCCTTTTCCAGATGACATCATTGAGAGACAGATACAGGAAGGCATGATCTCTCATGAGCTAAGAGAGAAGATCAGTTTTGTCCTGCTGAGGAAACATCGACACCAGACCAAGAAGCCAATCCACCGCTCGCTAGCCGACATCGGCAAGTCGAGCTCTTCTACCAGTGAGTGTCCAGTTCTGTAGCTATTGGAAATGATCATCTAGCTCTAAGAAACAAAAGAAATACAGTACGTCATGGGACAACTATTCCCTCTTGGATGATAGTTGACTCACCAAGAGTCAGTTGACAAAATAATAATTATCAGGTCAGTTATCAGACACTGCTGGATTTCTTTCTTTACTCTCAATTATTTCCAAGACTGATAAAACTAGAACAATGTTGAAAAGCATGTATTATGACATGTCATCACATGAAATAAAACTCTGTGTCCCTGAGACAAAACTTTATTTTCTTTGTCAATGACTGATCAATTCAGGTCCCACGTATAATTTTGCAGCCTCTGAGAAATTCATTACGCTTGTTTGGCTCACTTGGTAAATGAATGAACGCACTCCTGCAGTCAACAAGGCTCATATCCTCCACAGGGGGCTGTATTAATGTTTGATGAGTGAATTACCGCTGTAGCATTTCCTCATCTCATCCGCGCAGGGCACATACTGATAGATAAATCACAACGCATCAGCTCAGACCGCTCTGTTACTGTTTGTGTCTGTTTCGGTTTCCCTTCCATTGCCAGATCGGAATGTAGGGCCCCGAGGTGGTCCGGGGCCAGTACCAGGGCCAATGGCCAACTTTAACCGATCCACAGAGGACCTCCGACTGAAACAGCAGTCTGCCAACTATGGCCGCCTGCGTGAGTGCCTGTCTATTGGTTCCCATTTTGTGGTTTCAGCTGACATGCATGGCTGTGCATTATGGCCAGAAACTTCTCTCTCTCTCTCTCTCTCTCTCTCTCTCTCTTACTCTCTCTCTCTCTCTGCCTCTCTTACTTGGTTGGGTTTTGATTGATTAAAAAGCCAGGGTTTGTTTTGTTTTTTGATGATACTGAATCTTAGAAGTAAAATATCCCAAAGTGTGGTTGAGCAGATAAACCTCTGAAACAACACTTAAATCATCACAGAACTCTAAAACTGAATATCTCCCAGCAGCTTTGACATAAAGACAGAACGTCTACACAGTGACTCTCAAATCACTATGTAATCATTTTGTGGTTAGCTATTTAATATAAAAATCATAGATATACTGGCTAACTGTAGTCAGGAACGAACCTCCGTCTTATAAGAGGTGGATGGCATGTACTGCTCAAAATCAAATCTGTGTACTTGTTTCCCCAACGCCAGTATCAGCCAGATTGATTTGTTAAAGTGAGCCATTCACCCTGAGATTGCTGGACTCAATTTATAGGAGTTATTAAAGTCTTCAAAATTCAAATAGGGCTCACTCTATTAGAAGCAACAACTCATGAAAAATGTTGTGGTTTGGCATTCAGCAAGACAAGATCGCCATCTCAAGAAATTAGTGTAAGGAAACTTTGGATTTTTCTGCAGCTATCTCTTCCTTAACTGGCATCTTAAAACTAAGCAGGTGATTTGTGCATCAACTTGTGTTTCGCATTAAGGAGACCAGTTTCCCTTTTGTGATTTGATTTTCAAGTTTCCATCTGGAGGCATCACTCCCTGACTGCATAGTCATACATTGTCTTACACATCATCCCCAATGTGGATGGTTAAGATGAAAAAGGGGAGAAGTTGTACAAAAAAGGACTTTCTACCTTAGTCATATTGCTTTTCCTTGCTCTCTCTCTGCCATGAATGGTAAGTGTATATATATATATATATATACACCCAGTCAAAAGTTTGGACACACTTTCATATTTACTTGAATGAGAAAGAGTGCCCTGATAGATAGATGTACATGCTTAGTTTGAATGGATCTTCGAATATGAGCTTATTTAACAGTTAACAATGTCAGTTATAAATGATCTACAATATACAGCATGTAATTAAGATGTGATAACGATGCTTGTTGTTGTTTTGCACTCCAGGTCATGCCCAGAGTAGGAGCATGAATGACATTGCAGATGCTCCCAGCACAGACCAGGTGACTCATTTCAGTCTTCTGCATATGCCTTTACCTACTTAAGCATTACATACTTAAACATTAGAGAGTGATATTGAATGAGGTAATAAAACATCACATGGCTTTACAATCTCAATATCAACATTTCCTCAAAGTGAGTGTGTTTTATATTTGCAGGGCTCTGGCTTTATCCCTCAGTGTTAATAATAGATGAATTGATGTTCCCATCATTTATAATAGCAAACCATCTATTTATCGGAATGGGAGCTGTCTCTGGAGTGTATACTCATTTCCCACTGTGTTGCTTTTCATTATTGCCGAGATTACGCATCTCATGTCTCAGTGAGGCGTTGTGCTGACTTGATGTTGAGATCAATCTTTCATTGCGGTTGCTAGTGAAGGTGACAGCAAGCGCTCAAAGAAGCGCGCAAACACATAACTCGCTCATTTGTGGGGCCGATGCAATA
Source organism: Coreoperca whiteheadi (assembly GCA_011952105.1). Taxonomy (NCBI): domain Eukaryota; kingdom Metazoa; phylum Chordata; class Actinopteri; order Centrarchiformes; family Sinipercidae; genus Coreoperca; species Coreoperca whiteheadi. Next base: position 26,922,131 of record CM022476.1, read on the forward strand.
ATGTGGCTTAAACCCCGGTGACACATGCTTGGACCGATGCAAGGGCGTGCGGTTGTTGCTTGGATTAGGCTACTGGGCTTTGAAACAGACAGGTCAGGATTAAGTGTCATTCACAGCGATGACTAATGTACAAAAATATGTGAAAAACAAATATGAATGAGAATTTGTTTCGGAGTGTGTGATGTGGGCTATGAACTTTATTTGTCCGCACAACCATGATGATGAGTACTGGTTGTCCAGTTCCAAGTACACCAGTTATGATGTTCAGATGGATGTTCAAATTGTATTTACTGGCCTACAGTAGGTCACATGTGACAATGGACAAGTGATAGTTTGTTACTTTGTGTGTGTGCGCGCTACATTGTCTGTGTCGATATTGAACTGGCGCTGGGATAAACATGGATCTCATTGTCCAGTCCGCGTGCTTGGCCCTCACATGTAGCCACAGATTCGGGCTGTGGGTTATTGGCAAGGCTCTCCATTATTGAGTGTTACTGTGCCGCTGTCCGATTTCCTTCCACACCTAACCTTCCACACAGGTCAGGTTAGCTTGCCATCCCTCTTTCAGTCACAGCTGGGTCAGCCTACATTTTCTTTGCCTCTAATGGCTGTTTCTTGAGGTGTAGTGCTCATGGAACAACACAGGGTTGTTATCTTGCAAACGTCTGCCGGTGTAATAACGCCCTCTCAGACTAACCTGGCAGGTTTAGAGAGACTGTTAGTAGCAAATGATGAGAAGATGAAACTTTAATGATCCCTGTAGGGAGACCTGGTGACTGCAGCCACAAATAATGAAAGAATAAACACTTGTAGGGCTGAAACTAACAATTATTTTCATGGTTGATTAATTGGCCATTTATTTTTACAATGAAACTTTTTTTCCTCTAAAATGGTGAAAAATCCCCATTATAACTTCCCAGAGCCTAAGGTAACATGTTTAAAGTGCTTTTTTTTTATTACTACAGTATGTTTACTATCACATATGACAAAGAAAAGCAGCAAGTCCTCACATTTTAGAGGCTAGAACCAGGGAGTCTTTGCCATTTTCGCTTAAAAACATGACATGAAATAATGAATTGATTATCAAAATAGTAAAGTAGAACACATATAACTCAAAATATGAAAAGTTAATAAATATATAAGAATAAAGGGGGGGGGGACCCATAAAATATGAATGTACCAATAGAAAATGTGTGAAATGTGATATATGCCATAGGAATGGCAGAAATGCTACAAATAATAGATGATGTCTCACCATGCTCTCTCTTTGTCAGCTAAAAAATAAATTCATGAAGAAGATCCCCAGAGATGCAGAGGCATCCAACGTCTTGGTGGGCGAAGTGGATTTCCTTAACAAACCCTTTGTAGCATTTGTCCGCCTGGCCCAAGCTACAACACTAGGAGGTCTGACCGAGGTCCCTGTACCCACCAGGTGACATGACCTGCAGTGTCTTTCGCTTCCTCTCCTGCACTCAACAAAGCTCTTTTCAACAGATACCTGCCATTGCAGCACATACCTCACGTTTCTCTCGTCACATACAGATTCCTGTTTATTCTTCTGGGACCCCAAGGAAAGGCCAAGTCGTATAATGAGATCGGCCGAGCCATAGCAACCCTAATGGTGGATGATGTAAGTCTCTGTGGGACAGAAAGTTTCATTTCCTGTAAAGGCTGTGAGCTGGAGGTTAAGATAAAATGGATGCGGAATGTGCCTTAGCCTGCCCCATCCACTTGGATACCCTGCTATTGTGTTTTAATTACATCTGGCAGAGATGGTGATTGTTAAGCATCAGTTAGGGGCAGGGTTTCTGTTGGGATTATAAGTCTCCCATTGCTTACTAACGGTAGCGTTAATCCCCTGAATCCAATTTAAGTTGTTATTGCTTCCTGTATCACTAAGCACAAAGCCAAATATGCTATTTTATTAGCAGTAATAGGCTATTGTTTTAAACTGAACTTGCTTAAGTTTAGAAAAGAGCCACAGTTGTGCACAAAAAGAATGAGTTTACCAGCCACAATCAACACTGACAGTGAGGTTAATGGCAGGTTGACCATTATAATCTGGCATCTTAACAGGAGTTAAATCTTCCCTCGAATAGTTTCATAATGTGATGTCGTTGCACAGTTTTAAACTGTTTTTTTAAAATAATATCACAAAGTGTTGGTCTGATATGCTCAACAATGCAGGCAGCACCTATGGACAACTACAGATTTTATTTTGTAGTGACACTGTTTTTTAGCTACATTAGCTGCGTGGCTCTAGGGTTGGCAATATCAGTCTGTCGGTTGGCTCGCCACTTTGGTCCAGACAGAAATATCTCAACAGCTATTGCCATGAAATATTTTAGGCTACAGATATCCATGGTGCCCAGAGGGTGAATCCTAATAACTTTGGCGAATCCCCTTACTTTTCATCTAGTGCCACCATGAAAATCAGAATCCGTTTTATTGGCCACGTCTGTGTACACATACAAGGAATTGGACTGGATTGGCATGAAATTTCATGAGGACAGGATGAATTGCAATAACTGTAGCAAATGTTAGCATGCTAAACACGCTCTCTTAAGGCGGTGAACAAGGCAAGCATCATACCTGCTAAATTTAAGCGTGTTAGCATGCTGACATTAGCATTTAGCTCAAGTGCAGCCTCACAGAGCATGGCTATAGACTTGTTTGTTGTTCGAACAGGGCTGTATGCTAATATCTCCTCATCTATTCAATCACAAAATGCTCACCGGGCTTACTGTTGTGCACACTTCATCTGTATGCAGAAAACCAAAGAGCACTGATTTTAATTGTAAAACATGTTTCTCATTAAATTGTTCACTGTATTATTTAACATTCAGCCTTTAAATTCCATATGCAGTTATTAGCTGGATTTAAGCCAATCTAGAAGCGTGGCAGCATAGCGCACAAGGCTCCAACACATCCAGTGATTGTTCTACAGACCAAAATCAAGTTAAGCTGTTTGTGAGGGAGAAAATCAATAAGGATACCACATACCACCCTTGGGGAAAACAATATTTCTGTCTTCCCCAGCTGCAGATACCTGCTGCTTTTAATTTAAAAAAGTTTCACTCTGATATTTAGTTTGTGCTGTTTTTTTTGGTTTACTGTCCCAATGACCTGCAGTCTGTGCAGCATGCAGTGACCATTTATAAAACTAGAACTGGACCAATGCCCAAGTCATTGCCAATTAAATCAACCCTTTGATTAATTTTTTTTTCTTCTATATTATGCTTCCGTTACCTTGACTCGCAGTGTTTAACTAACTTATCACACATTATCACTCACTACTTAGTAAGTATTACAAGTTGACAAAACAGTAATACATAATTTCTAAGAAGAAAAAAAGGAGTATTTGATTATGCACAAATAAAGACTGACGTGTACTGACCATTAAATAAAAACACATGAAATAAGAAGTACGTAGGGTGTTCATTTTAAAAACGCAAAACAACTCATCTATTCAAACTGATAAAAACGGCAACTCTGCTTGGCATGATTAGCTACTGACTGACAGTAGTTTCTGAATGTAATCCAAGTGGGGTCAATCTGTCGATATAGTTTCCACAATTTATGTATAAAAAGTCTCCAGAGGCCATCAGAGAGGATGGGAAAGAGTCAAATCCCAGTTATTAAAGCAATACATACTGATTACTTTCTCTATGATATGAGCCAAGTGAAATGGTGAAATCCTCTCCCTTTACCCCCCCCCCCCTCCTAGCTCTTCAGTGATGTAGCCTACAAGGCCAGAGATCGGGATGACCTCATCGCAGGCATAGATGAGTTTTTGGATGAGGTGATTGTGCTTCCACCTGGCGAATGGGATCCCAAAATCCGCATTGAGCCGCCCAAGAAAGTCCCCTCGGCTGACAAAAGGTTGGAGTTTTACTATCCACCTCAGTAATGCACATTAAGCTCTCCGCTTCTTTGTCTGCGGCACAATGAGCAATATGCCTACAACAATTGTATGAAGTTTAAAACCTTCACCAAAATCAACTGACTGTTTTGTCAAAGATTTAGACTGATATATTGTTTCCTGAATGAAACCCAGAGGTTAGAGCTTTATGCAGAGTGCAACAATGCCTCCATGTCAGCAAGCACCAGGCAAAGCTTGCAGGGGTTAAAAGCCTTTGAAAAAGCACTTACAAGATCGTAGCCCTTTAAAAAAACATACAAGCGTGAATTGATACCCCCCATATTTACTCCCATCTGTGCCATACGTATCTTTTCTGCAGGAAGTCAGTGTTTTCCTTAAACGAGCTGGGGCAGATGAACGGAACAGCTGGAGGAGGAGGAGGCCTGGCTGAGGACGAGGAGATGCCAGTGCAACATGAGCTGGGGGAGGAGCTGGCATTCACCGGACGGTAGGTAGTCCAGGCCACATGGCAAACCGCTGAGAAGTTTGGATCAAACCTGACTCTGGCATATGGAAAGCAAATTTGAATATGAATTAATCAAAATTTGGCAAAGTGGGCAAATGATTTGGGTACCAATTCAACTTCCCAAACGATGCAGACGTTCCCTAATGAGCACTTCAGCTGAGGATACAAAGCTGTGCCTAAAACAACAGAACCAAATGTTCCACCTCTTGTTTTGTTTTACAGCAGGAAATGAAATATAAATGACAGTGATTTTTATCCTGATCCAATGCAGTGATCTCCTTTTTGTTTAGTTTTTTTCTCTCGGGTAGTTTTGGTTGGTACAAGTTGAATTGTGGAAGTGAAAAGAAATATCAATCTTGAAAGTGCAGGTTCCAGCAGTGAGCAAAGTCCATTTCATTTTGACAAAGTCGAAACACAATGCAGAGGTATCTTTTCTTTCTTTTCTTTTCTTTTTTTTTAAGTTGTAGAAAAGAGACTTGAAAGTGACAAACACTGACCTTTCCTGCCTACACGTGTGTCTAGATATCGCTCTAAATCGTTGTATCCCATCCACTCGTGGAACGTGGTGGGCTGAAATACACTGAATTCTCCTGCTTTTGAGAAAGCAATATGTGTTATGCTGAGAAGTGGAATGTGTGGAGCATCCTAACAACTGCGTGTCCGCGTACAATAGCTTCTGTGGTGGTCTGTACCTGGACATAAAGCGGAAATTGCCATGGCTGCCTAGTGATTTCTACGAGGGTTTCCACATTCAGTCCATCTCCGCTGTGCTCTTCATCTACTTGGGCTGCATCACCAACGCCATCACCTTCGGTGGCCTGCTGGGAGACGCTACTGACAACTACCAGGTAAAACAGAGTGCCAAAGTCAGTAAAAACAGCAAGTCAAATTACTTTAGTCATTTTTATGTAAATTAGATTTATCAACTTCTATACATGCTGTCAGGCAGTGTGTCTCTAGCTTTACACCATCGCAGAACGTTTTATGGCATTTTCAAGAATCTTTTAAAGAAGTACCTGGCGTGATAATTAAGTAGTTTAATAATAAAAGATGCTAAACACATGACTAAGCTCTTAATTCTGGCTTTGCAGTTATGATTTTTTTAGTTGTTTGTAATATATCAAGCTTGGAAATATAAAGAATATGTGATTTTAAAATAATTTCATTTAACAGAAAACCAGGAAATATAGCTAAAGCAGCAATGATTTCGGGTTTCACAGTTTTATTGCACCTGAAAGTTACAATATAATCCACACATATTTCTTTTCCCCTGGAAAAGATTGGGTTTTTTTTTAATTCAGTGTATATTAGTTATGCATACATGATGTTTGATACTTCTATGGCTGAGTGGCCATGGCGCTCAGATGTGTCCAGTGTCAAACCATGCCTAGATTATTACTGCAGCCAAGTCACATTCATATTTAAGTTGGCTTGGAAGTCTACACTAAACCAATTAGAAACACAGTAGATTCAAATCAACTGGTGTCAGGAAGTTCAAATATAATTTGTCATATTTATCAGGTTAGATAAGATATAGTTAGAGTCTTTGCCTGTGCACAGCTAATTTGTCATAAATGACACTTGTTTTCCTGTTTTGTTTTTTTTATTTAGTTTGTCCTGAATTACATAATATCTACTTCAGCATGTCAATTATCCGAGCGTGTTTGCATATTGCAACAACTAAGAAAAACTACAAGACACCGTCATTCATTTAATTTTATAACACAGTGATGTCAGTCCTTGTCGGAGTGAGTGACAACAGATCGGGTCTCCTTTTTCTATGTGTGCACCAATACCTTTGCACCAACACAAACATTATACACCCAGATGCACGCGGGAATCAGTTCAGCTAAGTGCTTTGACAGGCACTCATTCACTTAACTCCTTGTCAAGCTGAAATACAGCATCTTGTCCCTTTTTGTTTAATGTCTAATGCACTCCCTCCCCCTCCTTTCAACAGGGGGTTATGGAGAGTTTCCTGGGTACAGCTCTAGCCGGCTCGGTCTTCTGTCTCTTCAGCGGTCAGCCCCTCATCATCCTCAGCTCCACTGGTCCCATCCTCATCTTTGAAAAGCTCCTCTTTGAATTCAGCAAGTGAGCTTCTTTAGAGCCAAATGACCTTGCAGTAGACATAGTGGGAATACTGTGTACTGTAGACACCCTCTTTAATGTCAATTAGATGATTATTTGATAATCCCATTGTGGAGAAACACAACTGCTCTACAGTGGATGATGGGATGTGTGTTGGTTGTATCACGTGAATTCCCTTCATCAGTGCATTCACCATGCCTCTTTGACGTCTCACTCCCAAAGGAGCAACGACATTGATTACATGGAGCTGCGTCTGTGGATCGGCATCCACTCCTGCCTGCAGTGCTTCCTCCTGGTGGCTACGGATGCCAGTTACATCATCAAGTACATGACGCGCTTCACTGAGGAGGGCTTCTCCAGCCTCATCTCCTTCATCTTCATCTCTGATGCCATCAAGAAGATGGTGGGCTCCTTCAAATATTACCCCATCAACACCGACTTCAAGCCCGACTACGTCACCGCCTACAAGTGCGAATGCCTGGCCCCAGAACCGAGTGAGTTCACCCCTTGGCTCAGGGAGATACAGGGGGATTATCCGCTCTTTTTGGGCTCGGTAGACTGACGTCACAGGCAGGTTGTAGAGGAGAGTAAAACCACCCGTCTTCAGTTTACAAAACCCTTTTATTGCAAGGTGTTTGACATCTATCGTATACAATACAACTTTATTTATAAAGCACTTTTAAAAACAACGCAGTTGACCAAAGTGCTGTACACAAACTCTATAAACAGTAAAACAGAACACTGATGCACAAAACATAAAAACAACAAGCAGTAGCAATAAGTAGATGCAATAGTAATACAGTAAAAGTCAAAGTCAACCGTCAGACAGGGTTAAATGCCAAAGAAAAGAAATGAGATTTAAAAACAGGAAATGATGTGCAGAGGCAGCCCTTTCTGCAGTCTGGGAGCTGCCACTGCAAACGCACGGCCTCCTCTAAGTTTACGGTTCGTCTTTGATACAACCAGCGAAGCTTGACCTGCCAACCGAAGCGAGCGAGAAGGGGTGTTGGGTACAAGGAGATCAGACAGGCACTGAGGGGCCACGCCATGAAGACCTTTAAATACAAATAAAAGAATTTTAAAATCAATGTGAAAGTGTACCGGGAGCCAGTGAAGGGTTTCGAGGATGGGTGAGATGTGGGCAAATTCACGAGTATCAGTTAAAAGACGAGCAGCTGCATTTTGGACTAGTTGTAATCGGGGAATGGAGGTTTTACTAAGACGGTATAAAGTGCATTGCAGTAATCTAAACGAGTGGCGATAAAAGCATGTATTGTCAGCCTAACGAACAATGTAGTGTGGGAGCTGAGAAGAGAGTCCAGTTCTCATTAGTGAAGGGTGATAACTACATTTTTTCAAATCAAATTCTGCCATCAATTAGGAAGTAATTGCACATACATTACTACCAACCATTGTCCAAAGCATACCATAAATGTATGGATTAATTCCCTGCCATTGGTTCCAGCTCATTTCACTACACTATAAAAATCAGACATTTGATACGGCAGCACGGCTACAGTGGGTGATCCATGACTGTTAGCCTTGAGCTGCGTATATTTCTTTCTTTAATAAACTGCGTAACACAGTTGCAGGCTGAGGCTTTGAAAACTATCCCTTTTGGTGCGTTCAAGGACACTACAACATCTGAGAGTTAACGGTCGGCAGCAGAACAGCAAACGTTTTAATGCAAGAAATTACAAAATTCCAAATATCTTTTTCATGATTATCCATGTTTTGTCGTTGCTTGTCCTCTGGATATGACTCCAGCGTGATGAAGCTTGTCAATGAAAATGTTTTCAACAGCTAATATTGCCGCTTAGGATGAGCTATACAAGTGATTCCTGCTTCCAGCTTTATGATAGGGTGAATTAATGAATGAATTAAGTAGATAAAATAAATCTTAAAGTCCCTAAAAACATATTTTCTCAATAAGCTTTCTACTATGAGCATTGGGATTCTGCATAAACACCATTTTGTCATGCTTTTGGGTCTGTTCCTATCAGGCTTTTGGGTTTAGTTTCTGTCAGTTTCTGTTTTATTTTGTAATTGGTCTGTTCTCTCGTGTGTCTGTTAGTTTTGCTTCCTGTGATTTCCCTGATTGTTTCCACCTGTTTAATTTACTTTACCTGTGTCTCTTTGGCTCCCCTTCCTTGAGTGTATTTAGTCTGTGTGTTTCCTTTTCTCTGTGTCAGTTTGTACTACTTAGTTTCTATGTTGGTCCTGTCTACCCGTCTTGGAGTTTTGCCATACCAGTTTTGGGACTTTTACAATAAATCACCACTCAACATCCTGCCACCTCTGTCTGCATTTGGGTCCTTTTCCCCGTTGCCTGTTTGCCAACAACCTGATAGATTTTTTTTTTTCCATTTTTTTGCTGAAGGTAGAACAATTTTGGTCATTTCACATGACAGATTCCTGTCTTTGTGTTTTTTTGTGTCTGTGCTCTTTTCACTGGTTTGAAGTGGGTGGGGCTCTGTTGAGGGGGGAAAAAAGGCGATGTCACATACTTCTGCATACTATTCAGAGTGACATTAGCAGCATCTGAATCAAAATCTGACAACAGTTGTGGAGTTGTTTGCTTATGTTGCCAATGCAAATCAAATGGGATCAAACCACATCCACACAGTCCTGGAGAAGCTGGTTATCTCTGAGTTTTTGAACTCATAACAGATCAAACCTAAGCATGCCATATATCAAGTCTTCAAGTCTTTTTGCACATTAGTGAAATTAATGGAAATCAATGGCTGCCTAAATATCAATCTAAAAATTCCAGGTATATGTTGGAAAATGGTAGACAATAATGTAAGGCAGAAGCTGTTGATGGGCTAAAAATGGAAAACCACACGTTTTTCCTTTAGGACTGAAATGAAAAGCTCCCCTACGCAGTAGGAAGTTCTTCTTCCAGGTGAAGCTGGACCCCGTCAATGTTAGATCTTTTGTCTCTTTGGTTTTCTTTGCTATAAAGCCCCCACTGACTGTGCTGTTTATTGACATAAAGAGTTTCTTGGAGTTCATGAAGTTATATATCTCAAACAGGTGCATCTTGCAGCCATTTAAGGCCACCAATATGCAACATTAGGTCATGTCAAGTTAAAGAAGAAACAGAAAAATTGAGTTCTCGCTAACAGCAAAACTGTTAAATTGGCCGGGCCAATTGATATTGGCTTATTGCAGTACAGAAATGCCAAGTATATGGTTGAGGTCAATTAAAAAGAGTTTCACCATTACATAGTTTGTTCACTATACAATGTACTGTTCTGTACATATCTTGATCACAATTCTTTAATAACCACATAGAAAGAATCCTTATCAAAATTGATTGTTTATCTTATGTGTTTACGTAAAAAACAAAATATTTTTGGATGTTTTTAAATGCTCCAATATCTCAAGTGTGTGTCACATGTCTGTAACCTGTATCAGCTGGGCTGAAGTTGCTGTCCATGATGATTACCAGGATGATGAATACCAACTTTAACTATTCTTCTTGGGGTTGCACGGCGTAATGAAATTTAAATTAGATTCCTACATCCTACAAATTCCCAGATGTTCACTAAGTCATCGGTTTTCTAAATGTTTGCAGTGATTTTAAATAATTTCTGTAGACATTGATTTCTGTAACTGATTTGTCTCTTGTTTGTTTTTTGCCATGCACAAACAATTTGGCTGCCGTCTCTATGCACGTGAGTACCTCTTTCATTGTCACCATGGGCCTCGGAGTGCTCTCTGCAATGTGCAGCAGCTGGATTCTCATTATGTTTTGCATTTCTTTTTCTCTCCCTTTCCCGGTCTCATTACCTCCCTGTCTCTGCCTGTCTCTAACCCATTCATAAACAGTGGCTGCAATGATCTTCAATGGTTTAGTTCCAATGCCAGATAACAGCTCTAGTGTCTCTGGGGTAAGTGCTTGTTTTCATTCAATTTTCGGGGGGTTTTTGCCTCTATTTTGGTGCATTGTATTTTAAGATGAATGTCAGTAATGTTTCAGCTTTTCCCAGAATTAATTACAGCGGGGGTTGACGCCCACATGACAACATTGTTAGAAAAGAGCAAAATGGTTTGTTTACAGCCAACCCAGGCATCAACTCTGTCTGACAAAGAAGTCGCTTTGCTCTCCTCTTTCTCTCCTTTTGTTTGTTTCTCACCATCTATCCCATCATCCTCTCTCACTGTCCTCCATGGGTAATAACTTCACATCCGTGCCGACAATTTTCACTCTGTCTGTGTTTACATTTTCCTCTACGTCTTTGTCCAAACACTTCACTCTTCTTCATCCTCTCCTGTCTCCCCACCACTGCCACCCACCATCCCAGTTGAATGTGACAGCTCTGGACTGGAGCCAGCTGAGCAAGAAGGAGTGCCTGACGTACGGAGGCTCTCTGGTGGGAAAGTCCTGCAAGTACGTCCCCGACCTGGCCCTCATGTCTTTCATCCTCTTCTTCGGCACCTACTCCATGACCGTCTCCCTCAAGAAGTTCAAGTTCAGCCGCTACTTCCCCACCAAGGTGACTAAACTATGCGTTGATCTATCTATGTGTCTTTTTAAATCAACAGAACAAAGATACAAAATGCAGAATCAATCCAAATCCAGTGAAAATGAAAGATGCCCTGCGGTGCCTTCTCGTAAACAAACAAACGTTGTGTTTGCACTCAGTGTTTCTCACCAAAGCAAATTGGCCGTCAGGCAAGAACCTTTTCGTATACTCATCCTATTTCCCACTGTTTGCTGTGAGGTTGCCTGTACAAGTGTTCCAAGTCGGACTCACTAAACCTTTTTGACTGCAAAAACTTTCAAGCATGAGCATTTGATCTTTTGCATAATCAATGCTCCTCTTCCGCTCCATTTCTGGGCAAGTTTTATTCACAAAAATGTTACCCAATAATAAAAAGAACCCGCAGAGGTTCAGCTCCTGCTGTCGGAAATCCGCAGACAGGAAGATAACAAATTTAGCAGTGTCAGTAGTGATATTAGGGGACAATTAGAAAATACGACTACGGCTGCCAATGACGTGCCATTAGAGCTATGCCGTACTGCGACAGAAATAAAAGAGTAAATGGTTTGACATGAAGATAGATGCTAAAACAAACATCTTGCTAGAGCAAAGCAGTCCGTAGATGTTAGGCCAAGGTAATGTGACAGTCACAGAAACAAACAAGAGAATATCACGCAACAGGAGGCCCTGAGGCAGCTGTCAGAGTGAAAGAATCTTTCTAACCACTACTGAGCTGCACGAGCTGCCATGCCCAACTACGCCAAGAAAAGAGAAGTATCAGCAACACATTTCTCAGTAAATTAGCAAGTCATGATGATATGATCAACAGAATAGAAATGTTGGATGACGTTTAATTGTCTTTTGTTTTAGTTGACTTTTAGTACCAACCGTCTGTGCAAGTGGTTCCTGCATGAGGCTCACTGTGTGATTCCTTCAGGTTAAACAAACGTGTTGAATGCATTTCCGTCCATTTGTATAATTTCTTAAATTGTGCAGTGTTCGCGTTCATGTTCTCTAGCTTGCCAGCCCTCTTCTTCGCTGCGTTTTTTGGTGCATTGCTGTGCATTTGCCGTTACTGCCACCGACTGCTGATGAGTGGAACAGTGTGCTGGTGCATGTGCATCCTTGAAGTTGTGCACATGTATTGATACAGGGATACAGGGAAACCCAATCGTAAAAACATTGCTCCAAAGCACCACTTGTGGTCAAAAAAAGTGAACACATAATGAATGTACCAAGGGGAAAATGTACAAAGTAATTAAAACAACAGTGTAACATGTACAACCAGAAATTTAAAGTAAGTCTCCAAGCGAAACACTGTTTAATCTGAGAAACTGTAAAAAAAACAATGTTTACCACGCAGAAAATGACCAGAAAGTGCGACACTTTCTCAGGCAGATGGCCCACTTATTGTCCGTTTTGATCATGTGCTGTTAGGCAGCAGTGACCTGTTGTTGATTGTATAGCCATGTTTCAATATTTATGAGTTTCCTCCTTTCAGGCATTGTCTCTGCTTTCAGTTCTCCAAATACATTTTTATTGGTCTCATTTTTGTTTCTCTGTGGCACCAGCTGAGGAAACTCATCAGCGACTTCTCTATCTTCATGTCCATCATGACGTTCGTTGGGCTTGATATGTTGATGGGACTCAAAACCCCCAAGCTGATCGTCCCCACAGAATTTAAGGTACAGCATGTCATTTTCAAACTCTTTCAAAATAAGATAACTATGTCACCAATAAAGTTTTTGCACCACAAGCTAAAGCAAATCATGGCATTTTAAAGTAGTGGTGGTGACAGTATTTATTTTTTTCTGACAAAAAAATGCTTCCCAAGACTGGATCATACATGCTTTTAAAGAAATAGTTTCAACTTTCGTATACTACCTCCATGTCTGTCCATATGAAGCTGGACCTAGGAAGCAGTTAGCTTATCTTAGCATAGAACAAACACAGGAAATAGGTGAAAACAGCCAGCCAGGGTCTGCCAAAGGTTAAAAAAAAATAAAAAATCGGCCTTCCAGCGCCTCCAAATCTCACGCTTGTGGTTTTAGGAGGGTGCTCAATTTCTTGGCTGGGAGCAGTCACTTCCTGGAGTTTTGTAGTCCCTGTGAGGTTGCCAGGCAACCAGCCGGTGACCTCCCAACCTCCACGAAGTCACTGCTCCCGGCCATTTGTTCCTAGCACTCTTCCCACATGTTTATAAGTAGGGTGGACAAAACATTGGAAACCCCTATATAAAATGTAGTCAAGTTGTTCAGCACCACTGCAAGCTATAACCGCAATAATGAACACATAGTTAAATTAATACCTCTCTGACAGTGTCAATAAAACTGAACTTCTTTATCTTTGTGAACGTAGAATCTATTGCTGAGCCGTTGTATTGGATTGCATTCGATTTTACAGGTGCACCAAGTAAAGTGGTCACTGAATGTAATTAGTGAGCTTTAGAGATGCTGGTGGGCGGATTTCTTTTTAAATCTTTGGACAGAGCCAGGCTGTAACTTGTTACCTGGCTGTAGCGTTTTACTTAATGGACAGATATGAGCATCGTATCGATCTTCTCAGATAAGTGTTTTCCAAAATGTTGAGCGATTCCTTTATAGATATTGGTTTAAAAATGTCTTGTAATGAGCCCATTCCGCCTAAAATGTTCATGTACCTCATGTGGAAACGAACCGCTCGGTTGTTGTGGAAATAAAGTGGCCTCTCATTACCCGCTAGCCAACTCGGCCGGGTCGTGGCTGGCTGGTGATGCCATTTGGTAAGAACCCTTGGTGGATTTATCTGGCCAGCTTTGTCCCTGCCCTCCTCGTCACTATCCTCATCTTCATGGACCAGCAGATCAGCGCCGTCATTGTTAACCGCAAGGAGAACAAACTTAAGGTAGGTGTTCCACTGCTATTACCAGTGAAGAAATAAAAAAAATATATACTCATATAAAATGTCAGACATCATATTTGCATTTCTGTGTTGTTTAAAATTCTATTATACCCCTAGCCTCATGAGGTCTTATTGTTTTTCTAAAAACGATCTGTGTGTGGTTTCTTTCGCAGAAAGGTTGTGGCTACCACCTGGATCTGTTCTGGGTGGGCGTCCTGATGGCCGTCTGCTCCTTCATGGGCCTGCCCTGGTACGTTGCTGCCACCGTCATCTCCATCGCCCACATCGACTCTCTGAAGATGGAGAGTGAGTCGAGCGCTCCCGGAGAGCAGCCTCAGTTCCTTGGGGTCAGGTCGGTCCACAGTAAAATAAAAATCACAGAACACAGAAGTAACAAGAAAACTGTAACATAATCCCTTTCAGGCCGCCACTGGCAATATCACAGTATGAGAAAAAACACACTTTGCCAGGTTGCCTTTTTTAGTTGAAATAGAGAGAAGCCTTGTGAAACTGACTTGACAGTCTCTTGTGTATATTTCATCAATGTCCAATATACAGAGAACAAAGAATGACAGGCATTTTGGTGTTTGCTCTCACTGGAGTCTCCATCTTCCTTGCTCCAGTACTTAAGGTATGAATCACATGGGTGTGTTCTGTTTTTATTTCTCCAGCATGAACAATACATGGCTTTATTCTGTGTACCGTTTCCTATCGCTCGTGATCAGGGTTGTAATGGAGGTCAAAGCCGTCTACATTCAGGTTACACACTGCTTTGGACTGACAGGATTAAAATCTGAACAAAATGCTTTCTTGACAATATAACTGAACTTGTTCATGTTCGTGGTCGTTTTTCAAATGAGCTTCTTTCTAGCAGTGGTCATATTTTATTATTTCTGCTACATCATTATGGAACCTCAAAATGTTCAATATTAAATAAATAAGTAAGACATTCTGAAATAAATAATCATGTGAATAGATAAGGTAAAATATATAAATGAACAAACACATTGCAAAATTATTTAAGGAATTATTAAAATGAAACCTATTATAATGAAACATTATTTCATTCTTATTTTCATAATAGCAGAGTTTGTTGGAGTTCATTTTTATTTCATTGTAGAATTTATAATTTCAGAATGCCTATTTTCAAAGTTTGTTTTTATTTCATAATGACATTTTTCCCAATGCCACCTCTCTTTTTTTTTTTTTTTTTTGGAAACATCTCCTTATTATCTTTTACACGAATGAAGACAATAAGATGAATAACATCGACAAACAAACATAATTTGAACAATTACAGTGCAGAGCGTTGCAATTAACAGACACGACAAAACAAAAAAAAACCCCAGCCCTATTAGCAGTCAGATCAGTTCATTCCATCCATCATTTTGTATGTCACTGTGCTCCATAAAATTGTAAAAAAACATTCCAAATGTTTCCAGACCTATCCCGTTTGTTGTCGTGAAATAGTAAAAAGTCATTCCTTTTAGCCATTGGGAAATTCCACAGGTCGCTTGTTTCTTCCACGAGCAGGAACAATATACCGTTTAGCCCCCGAAAAACACACATTGACCAGTGACCTTACATTGTTTAATGTTACAAAATCATCTGGGTAAATATTCAGAATACAGAATTTAGCATTAAGAGGCAACTCTTTAGCAGTAATCTGATTGATCAAATCCAGCACCTTTTTTTCCCAAAAACAGATACTCTGCAGGCACGCCCACGTACAATGAAACCCAGAAACCCTTCTGGTGATTACATTTAATGCATCTGCCGCGAATATTAGGATTAAAGTGATGCAACCTAGCCGGAGTGATGTACTGTTGATGTATTGTAGTAATTTGGAGTGTGTGTTTACTGTTTGGGTTTGAACTAAGGAGAAAGCCTCTGACCATTCCTTCTCTGTTACAAAGACCAGAATTTAAAGCCTGGCTCTGCTCTGCCTGGCTGAAAATGATCGATTATTGTGTTTTTCAGGAAGGGTTTTTTTTTTTGTCTGTTGAATTGCTTAATTAATTGACTGGGATTTCATTGTGATCTGTGCTGGGGGATGGTCCTTAACGAAGCAAAACATACCTGTTTAATTTGAGCTGCCCAGAAATACCAAATAAGATTTAGTAATTGTAGTCCACGTCTGTCGTATGGCAAATATAACAAGAAAAGCCTAATTGTTCGATGTTTCTTGTTCCAAATTAAGTTTGAGGTTTTAATTAAGGTTTTCTTTAACAATTGAAAAAAGAAACATGGTGGGGAAAGTGGAATTGATTGGGAAAAAAACTGTAGGTAAAATGATCATTTTTAGGACGTCGATGCGTCCAGTCAAGGATATGGGAAATTTTGTCCACCTATAACTGCATCTGTGAGGGGGGTTGAGCCTCTCTCAATCTGCCATAAGCATTATTACAGATATGTTATTATTTATTTGGTAACCTGAAAAGACGCCAAAAGTACCTATCAGGTCAAGTAAGGTAGGTAGTTTGTTTCAAACAAGAGAAAAATAGAAGTACAGGGCTATCCGGTGTTCTATATCTTAGTTTTATTCCTGTTATGTTGATGTGTTTAGGGATTGTCACGGGTAGTGGCTCAATAGCCAGGGTGAACAGTAGGGGAGAGAGGGGACAGCCCTGTGTTGTTCCTCGATTTAAGTTTAAAGGGAGTTGATGTAAGCCCCTTACTTAAAATTTCTCCTTGTGGGTTAGATGTCTTTTTTTATAAGATTTAAATATCGACTGGAATGTGTTGAACTGTGCACTTAAAGAGAAGCTGCAGGCTCTAACTAATGCATGTAACTTTGCGCAACTGGTGGATAAACCAACAAGAGTGTGCATAAAAAAAAAAAAGATGGGTCCAAAAGTGCAAGTTGCATTGATCATCACATTGTAGTCATTAATGTTCATTTGCAATATCAATTCCAGTGGGGTGTAGTGATCAGAATTTGGTGGTGCTTGTAAAGAAAGACAAAAGTTCCAAAACCGGGACCTAGAGTAGTATTCAGGAGAACCATGAAAACATTTAAAGAGTCATTTATAGATGTTAAGAACATACGTTGGGAATATTTACTAGGGAAGGACAATCCAAATGCAGATGATTGCACCAATTTGAAAGCTCAGTCAGGAACTTGAGATCACCCTGCATAGATGAGGTATTGAGGGAACTGATGAAACAAAGAGATGATGCACAAAATGTATCTATCACATCAAGTTATGAGTCTGATTGGCAAATGTGTAGGAGGGTATGGAATTATGTAACAACCTCAAACAAATAGCAATTGTTGTGGGAAGAAAATTAAGGACGCAAAGAATAACAAGAAAAAATTGTGGAGTTTAGTAAACAGAAGGGGAAGTTGTACTAAACCAGTAGAACTTTCTAATTATCTTAATGACTATTTTCATGTAAACAATTTGAGGAGCAATATGCACCCAACAAGCAATAGTGCCTTCACAATATGAATTATGGATTTAATAATGAAGAATAAGAAAATTGCAAAAGTGACAATTGCAGAAGTTGATTGTCTGCTTAATAAATGCAAGGACAGACCAGCAGGTGAGGACAATTTAGATGGTACATCTCTTAAAATTGTCGCCAATTTAATCGCTGTTCCTGATGTGGACAAATATATTTCTCAATTAATTATATGACAAAGAATCCAGCTGCGCTATTTTCTGGTACAAACAGCTGCCCTCTAAGTTTGTTACCAGCTTTAGGAAAGCTATGCCATGCCAGCTTGTGATGTTTCCAGTCCAATAGATACTTTCTATTGCTCCTCTGTAAAAGTTAACAAGAACTTGGCACAGGAACTTTGCCTTCTCTTTGGGGGTGGGGGGTGCCGCGTACAGGTGTACAGCATGAACAGGAGGGGGCTGAGCACACAGCCCCGGAGGGGGTTGTAACCGCCAATCTAAACTGTCTGAGGTCTGTTTGTAAGGAAGTCCGACATCCAATTACACAGTGTGGTACTCAAGCCCAGAGTGCCAAGTTTGCCAGTCAGTTTCATGGGGGAGATTGTGTGCATTCTGATGTTGGTCGGTGTTGTTCTCAAGGTGTGTGTGTGTGGAGGGCAGTGGCGATGGCATCCTCTGTGGATCTGTTGGTTCTGAATGCAAACTGGTGACGGTCCAGGCTGGCTAGGATGTTCTTTTTGTGCTGGAGAACCAGTTTCTCAAAACAATTTATTAGGGTGAGGGTGAGAGCCACTGGTTGGTAGTCCATTTAGATTAGACACCGCAGACTTTTTAGGCACAGGGACGATGGTGGCGGTCTTGAAGCAGGTTGGAACGATCTCCTCTGACAGTGATTTGTTAAACGTCAGTACCCTTAGTACAGGGCCTGGGATGTTATCAGGCCCAGCAGCTTTACTGCCGGTCTGATAACAGGCCGGTCCTCTGGGGGCGGAGTAGACTTTACAGCTGACGCTTTGTTTGAGAGATCAAAATGAGCATAAAATGTGTTTAGCTCATCTTATAGCGTGGCCTCCCACATGATGCTCCTGCTTTTGTAGCCTGTGGTGTGTTTTTGATCGCCCGCCACATATCTTTGGTGTTACGGCCTCTCTCCTGATGTCTCAGCTTTGCCTCCTCGATGCCAGCTTTCAGTCTCGCTCTGGCGGCGTTGTAAGCTTCCTTGTCTCCTGACCCGCAAAGCAGCTTTTTTTTTGGCTCTGAGCACAGCCCTCACTTCTCCATTCATCCAGGCTTTCTGGTTGCAATATGATTTCCGTTCAATGTCATTTACTGTTTGTGTAGCCTACCCTGCTACCCTCAGCAGTGTCCTTGCACAAATCTTAAACTGAGTTTGAAAGGATGGAAGAGGAGATTGAAATCACAAGAGAACACTTCAACAAAAGGAACTATGATGCAGCCTAATTCTTCCTTTCAACATATCAAGACAATAAAATGTCCCGTGGCTTGTTTGGATACAGAACTGGCTGACTTTAAAGCAGAAACGTGGTCTCTGTGTTAAAAGGGAGACAGTAATGCGAATGCTTCGTGAACTGAACCCACGCGGAACTTTGTGAACATGTTGTAGGCATGTGACGGGTATATGGCAAATTAAAAGGTTCAGTAATAAAAAGTAATAAAAAACGCAGCTAGTTCTATATCCAAACATCCCTGTTTTGGAAGCGGATTTAGTGAAAACTCCGAGTTTGTTAACCCAGAGACGAGGGGAACTCTGTGTGAACCTGCTCGCTGGCAGGCAACATGACCGCTTTCATGATCATCATCATGGTCCTCAGTGTGCGGACAGAGACAGCGATCCCTGGACATCGTGGATTCATCTTCAGCTCTGAATAAAATCTATACATGTCTTTTAAGACACTGACTGTGTGGACATTACAGTAAGGCAGCTGTCAACAGTTCCCCTGCACTGAAACATTTACCATACGTCACTGTGTAAATATAAGGAATCCGTATGGAGACACTGATCAGTAAATCATTTATCATGTTGAACATTCCTATCAGTTAGCAAATCATGTTGGAGATTATGTGAATATGTCTGAGTGAGGACGATTGAGGTGCAGCTGTGACGAGATTCTAAAATGTCGTTTAAAGGTGAGTTTTATAATAGAATATAGGCTGCATGTAGTCTTAATGTGTTTTGACAGCATTTTGGTGATGTTGAAATACAGCCTGGTCATTAAATGCTGTTGAGCAAAATTTTTAAATGTAAAATAGACCTCTATAAATGTACTGTCGGACACCTTTTCAACTGCAAATCACCAAACTCATTATTACTGGGTCAGACTTTACAATACCAGGTCCATAAGTCAACTAGGCTATTTCCATCTTCAGTTGCTGCCACCTGATGATGTCCTGGTCTGCAAAATGTGCCAATGCTGACTATGCAATTCATCTTAAAACTTGATTTTATTCAGTGTAGTCAAAGTAGTTCATTCAATGAGATAAGCTGTTTTGTTTGTTGTGCTTATGTGGCTAAAGTGTGTGTGGTGAACCCCAGGAAGAATAGCCAATGCTTATGCTGGTGCTAACGGAAGAAAGTAAAGAGAATAGAGAAGCCGAACCCATCTAAGAAATTTTCCACCTATGCTGAACCTTTCCAGAATTTCAAATAGCTACTGCTTTTCTATTCTGTCGAAGGCCTTCTCTGCATCCAGAGACAGGATAGCATTGTCAAGGCTGTCGCAGGCAGGAAGGCAGGCCTACAAAAGCCTGCACAGTCTTTCGTCCTCAGTCTAAACTGCTCTTCACCGAGTTGGAAGGTGGTGAGGGGCAGACCTGTGTTGTATCTTGTTTTACTCCCTCAGGGAAAGTTGTCTAACCCCCAGTTCCACATATGTATGAGGATATAGCATCACGCCCCGAGATGTCCCTGCAGCTAGACTGAGAAGATCTGGCCCTGGCACAGCAGTAACAGTGATGTCAGCTATATCGCTTTCCTGCTGAGAGCACAGAGTGAGTGACATCCTGGGCTGTCGCATCCAGGCAATAACCTTCCATGAATGTGTATGGAGAATCCCAGCTTGCGGCCGAAGTGACGTTCTCCACCAAAACACCTTGTAAAAAGCCCAAGACGCGGCCATGCCCCTTGTAGAGCACCCCATTGGGCATCTGTGCCTCTACAACCCAATGAGAAGGCCTTCCCTTTAACAGGGTTGGTTAGGCATCTCTCACAATGTATATCCCTCATGCGTTTAGCTGAACTTAGGGCCAATAAGAATGGCTTCGTATACGAGAGCATATCAATACCAACAGACTGTAATGGTTCAAAAGGCGCATCACATAGACTGTCTAAAACCAGAGCGAGGTCCCACAGAGGGACCATAGTTTTGCGCATTCGTCTTTCACACAGTACGTCCGTCATAAAACGTGCCACCAGAGGATGAGAGCCAGGGGATTTTCTCTCAAATCCCACATGGTAGGCAGAGATAGATGACATAATAAGAGTAATATAAATTACAGAGCTTTGGAAAGGGAAATGATTCCTTTTCTTACACCAGGCATCACAAATACACACTACCTTGAGCGTATGCAGCCCCTGTGTGGATGCTGGCATTCTGTATTGTGTCAATAACATTGACCGGCAATCCTGTGTCTTCTCAGTTTCTCCCTTTCAGGGGCCAGGCCCACAGATTTCGGGGCCCAGGTACCATATTTGCCCCTGAGACAGTAGGTCTCTGTGCAGAGGGAGGCACGAGGGCCTCCCGTTCAGCAGTGTCATCATTGCCGAGAACCACACCTTTTAGTCAGTGAGGGGCGTTCAGAATCATAGATAATCCCCCTAGATGCACATGCTCCAGTGTGGTTTAGATTAATGCAACCGGAGGAAATGTGTATGGGAGTGTCTGAGGCCACTGTTGGGCCAGCATTGTCCAAACCGAGGCACGCGCTCCCGGCCTAATAGCGAGGAGAACATAGGACAGTGTGCATTTTCTTTTGAGGCGAACAGATCTACGGTGGCCCTGCCAAATTATTCCCATATCTGTTCCACTATATTCGAGTGCAGTCTCCACTCCCTCGCCTTGGGATGTGCGTCACTCTGAGAAACAATAGGCGGGTGCTGCTCCATGATAGCAGACTGTGGGAGAGCGAGAGAGAGAAGGGGAAGAGAGTGTCTCTCCCTGTTTGCTTGGGTGTGCAATTACGCATGCATTGCCGCTGTGCACCAGAACATGGTGTCCTGACAGGAGACACATATCGTAAAAAATGTCTGACAGAAACGGAGCATAGACTGTATCCAGCAGATTGATATGCCGTGTCCTCTCCTCGTCCGACCAGGTCCCATTCACGCGAGCGTTTCTGCAGATGCCTCCCCGGCCCCATTTGGAAGCGTCTGTGGTGACCAACGCGCGAGAGGATCCGGCCCAGAAGGGGCTCCCTCGCTCAGATGCGCTGAGTCTTTCTGATGGGGAGTGACAGCTCCTCTTCTGGTTTATGACAAAATTCCCGAGACTGCAGGTGAGCTAACAGCCTGGATGCGTGGGTATCAGCCTGATGAGGCAAGTTTGCCAGAATCAACAAATCGTCCAGGTAGTCGAGGGATCGCTGCCTCTAGGCATTTGGTGAAAAACATGAGGAGTGACATAAACCAAAAGGCAGAACTTGGTATTCGTACGCCATACCCTCGTAGGCAAAGCGCAGAAACGGTCTGTGTTTTGGCAGTATTGCTGTGTGAAAATAGGCGTCCTTTAGGTCCACTGTATAGTGCACCAGTCTCCTGGTCGAACTGATTGCATTACCTGGCGTAAAGTCAGCATCCTGAACTTTCTCCGAAAGAGAGCGGATTTCCTCTCTTAGTACTGGGACAAAGGATGGATGCACTTGATAGCACAATGCCTCTGAATTAACGGAGGATGCTTCCTGAACTGGAGCCATTGTCATTTGTCTGAGACTGAGTCAATGTGCGGGCGAGGGGCGTTTTCCTCGCTTTTTTCCGCACGTACTCCGCGGTACGGAGAATACCGTCCATTTCTTCCCCCCAGGACTGCCTTGCTTTGCCTTTTGTAGCTCTGGGGAAGGTGGGACTTCCCCTGCCTGCGACAGTCTCATTGGCCTTGACAGGCGTTTTGAGAAGGGTTCTTCATATTGCTCTCGCGAGGACCCAATCCCCGTACTGATGTGTTGTACAGAGTGTACCACCGAAAGGGAACACAGCAGTCTTTCTCGGTGGTTGCTTTAGCCAACCCGAGCTAGCTAACACTGGTTCTTAACTTTGATGCTGAGAAATAATTTAAGCTTACCTCACAGCCTGGCTAGTTAGCTGGCTGTATAATTAGCATGTGCAGCCTTGTTAAGTAAAATAAAATGATAAGTTAGTTACTGTCTGTACTGTGTACTGTATTTATTTATGGCAGCTGCTAGTTGGCTGATTCAGAATTAATTTGCCGCTGTTGTTGCTCTAGCTAACAGGAATGTACTGGCTAAAAGTGGTAGCATTTGGTGAGCTTGCTAGTTTAAGAGGGGCATGTGATTGGCTGAAAATGGACATTACGAAATAAAATGCGACATGAAATGAGGGTCATTGGGGAAAAATGCCATTATGACATAAAAACTGAATTTTGAAAATAGAAATTTCTGTGATGAAATGAACTCCAATAAGAACTCTGTTAATGTGAAAATGAGCGATGAAATAACATTTTGGAATATAATAGTTGAGTTGAATTTTAATCATTCTTAAATTATTTCCCAATTTATTGGTTCATGTATGTATCTTTTATGCATTGGATTATTTGTTTCATAATTATTTATTACTACATTGCCTATGGTTTGGCAATCTAGAAACTTAAACACGTTGCCATATTGCTAACTGTCTAATTTGTGACTGTAATAACATGTTTTCTGGCCTTTCTGCTGCCTGTAGTTCATCCCCATGCCTGTGCTGTACGGTGTCTTCCTCTACATGGGCGTAGCGTCCCTCAGCGGAATCCAGGTACGCTGTGTGCCGGCTGTTGTGGCTGTACACTTTACTTATTGCATTTCTGACGGCAGGCGGGATACGGCTTATTCAAAGCAGCCAAGCAAACAAACAATTAGGCAGGCAGACACTTACAGGCAACAGAGACAACAGAATCCCATGGGATTTGTTATAAGCTCCCAAATTTTGTAGCAGTGGAAATGATGTAGAATGGAGAAACGAGAAACGCCTGTGGGCGGCTGATGTGTCTCATTATAATAACCAATATCTAGAGTAACAGTTTTACAGATGCATTTAGAGGAGTTGAAAAAGCTATCGCTTTTGGCTGGGTGAGTTTGTGCCAGAGCAGGTGCTCCTCAGTAACTTTCCTCCAACTCGCTGCACAGGCAAACTGAGCTGTGACGCATACAAATCCCCTCAAAGACTTTGAGATTAATCATTCATACAGGTCTGCATGTCATTAACCTGTGCCACTCAGACCTTTAGCTCTTCTCTTCCATTCGCCCCCTTGTCTCATCGTCTCCCACAGTTCTGGGACAGGATTAAGTTGTACATGATGCCGTCCAAGCACCAGCCCGACTTCTCCTACCTCCGCCACGTTCCTCTGAGGAGGGTACACCTCTTCACACTGGTCCAGATCATATGTCTGGCTGTGCTTTGGGTCCTAAAATCCACCTTCTTGGCCATCATCTTCCCCGTTATGGTATGTGATAAAATGCATTTGCAACAAAAGCTTTTGATGAATCCTGTGTTGTTATGTTGTGGGTGGTGGGAGAGAGGCAGCTATTTTGAACCCTTTTAACACACGGTTTTAAAACGCATCCTGTATGATCGGATATCTTCAGATACTGTGGTAGCAAAACACATGAAATCAAGGCTTTATCCAGGATGCTTTGAAGATGATCCAGAGGTGGTCAGAGATGTGCTGCTTCTCAAACAATGCATCTGCAGTCCGCATATAGAAACTATAGGAACAGAAACAATCTTTCTTGTAGAGCTCTAACCAGCATTTCCAAATATCCATATCAAAAATGATTGTTAGGATGTCAGTGAATGTAAAGAAACAAGACAGAGCTTTTATATCAATTTTAAAGAGTGTTTTAAATGTTGAGGAGGTGATCTGATTTCATTGTGTATACCAGTGATTAATGTTAGTGTCATTTACAAATGGCATCCAGCTAAATCATATTCAGACCATAACTCGGATATGAGATGAATGTTAATGGGTGTTAAAACGAGGCCTGTATGTCAGTGTTTCTCTGTGTCGAACCCTTTAGATCCTGGGTCTGATGGTTGTCCGGAAGATGCTGGACATGGTCTTCTCCCAGCACGACCTGGCCTGGCTGGACGACCTCCTGCCTGAGAAAGAGAAGAAGAAGAAGGAGGAAGATAAGAAGAAGGGGAAGGAGAAGGAGAAGGAGAAGAAGAAGCCCAAACCAGACAACGGTGCGGAAGAGGTGAGAAACTTGAGCCTATACTGCCCCCTGCAGGAACGATGGATCACGGCACAAGTTTCTGATGCTCAAGTGTCTGTATTGTGTGTATGTGTTTGCTTGCAGGACAAGTGCCACACCTACTCCAACCACTCACCCAGCTCAGAGTCAGACTTGGATCGCAGGTACTGTGTCCTCAAACTGCACATCCCCTACAAAGATCTCGTCTATCCTGATGTTGCACAGTCTCAGTGGGGAGCGTACTGCCAGCCTGCGGCCACACACAGTGCTCTTTAACATGGCGTACACACACACACACACACACACACACATTCTCTATTACACAGACATAGACAGATCCTGTGTCCACAGAACACACAAAACGATTTATTTTATAGAAAGTAGTTTCAATGAAAACAGTTCAAACCGGCACATTGTTTCTGGATGGACAAATTGCTGTTGGCTTTTTTTGAAATGTTGTTTTTCTGTGATGTGAGCATCACAAACTAATTTCCATTCAGCTCCACTGTAATAAGGTGGCAGCAGAAATCCATTAGACAGATAACACAAACCTGGGCAACTCAAACGCTAACTTTCTGCATGGCTAGATACTGCTACAGGTAAGTTGTAAATATGTGTTTTGTAATTTGGGTGAACTGACCCTAATAAAATTTGGACAAAACTCTATCAATCTTAATTGAACGGCTTTCCAAACACCTCAAATAATTAGAGGATCACAGCAAACGCTGACTTGAACCGGTTACTTCAATTCGACATCTGTCACACAGTAGCATGGAAGTAGTCCATAAGAAGAATTAGATTATGGTGCTTCCAATATTTTTACCTATGAAAAAACAAACTCTTAGCTCTATTGTATGGTGCACTGAGGTGGTTACTTCCAAATGTATGTATTGTTTTATTACACGCGCTCCAACAGGAACATGAATTCCTTCATTCATTTTCAGAATCTCGAAATAACTGTCAATTAAACACATGGCCACTTTTGTGGGTGGACATGTGCATCCACAATTGCAGACCCGTTATTTACACGTAACATTGCCCTCATAGTCCAGTTCCCCCTCACTGTCGTGTTCGGGCTCAGTCTCCTCTCCATGCACTTTAAGGCAATGCAGATCGTTGTAATGTTATGACTGTATAATCCTGCTGCTACTCTTCCTGTGTCATGTGCTAAATGTCTCACAGTGTACGCACTGCGCTGCCCTTTTGTACACACAACTCAGCATATTGTAATTCTTTACTGATGTGTGTTGTCAGTTTTGAAATGTTCTGAAAGGCAGTGGCTGTGAGGTCAAGGCTGGTGACTTGAAATGCATGCTATATAGTTTGTATCTGTGTCAAAGCCGTTGGTCAGGGTTCTTTTGTTTAGATTAACATATGTGGAGTTTAAATAGATGAATAAACATAATGTGTGGTATGTTGTATATCAAGCACATATAGAGGATTTATTGTAGGCCAGTTCGTATACACCTGTGTAATCATCCACATGCAACAAGCATCATTGTTTTGGTTGTTTCTTTTTCCTCCATGTGCTGAATCTCTGACGCTCACACCTGCATGTGAAATGTAGCCTGACCCTAGCTTTTTGCTCTCTGAACTACACCCCCCCCCTCTCCTGGAGCCGCAGCACTTTCTATGGAAATGGTTGCCTTGAGAGTGCAGGTGATGAGGCTGTTTCTGGCAACCGTCGCTCATTTTGCCAAACATTTCACCACAAACACTTTGACTGTCATACTCTTTGTTTGTTTTGCTCCTTTTGTGAGAGATTGAGAATTTCAAAATTGCCATTCATGTCTGCATTGCTTTGAAAGAGGCATGGTTTGGAATTGACAGGGTTGCCGATTATTGACTCACCTGAATTTGTTTTGGGATATGTTGCCAACTGTGGATTTAGGTAGAGAGAATTACGCTGTGATTTTCCTTTTTTACTGAAAGCTTCGTGCCTGCCTTGAATGCATTTCTATCACCAAACCTTCCAAACACATTTGTTTAGCTAAATATAGCAATTAAAAAAGATACACCTTCCAAATTAGGTTTTGCGTGCAGTCATTAGTTGAAGAAATAATGTTACAACATGTACTGACGAAAACAGTGCACGAAGGGCAAGGTGGATTACTGATTTGAACACATAAGAACTTAGAGGAAACATTCTAAGTCGCGTTGGATGTCAAAGACAAAACAAAACTGTAGTTTAATTTGTGAACTATCGAAAATCATCTTGAATGTAAAGTCAAGTCATACTGTAGGTTGCATTATCACTAGTTACATTACATTTTCTGGATAATATTAAAGTCCCCTATTCACGTTTGGCATCAGAACTATATCAGTCTCTTCCTTTTTATAGATGTATTCTTTGTTTAGATTTTATTAATGATACGAATACACGAAGTTAATTTGGCATACGGTAGAAATGGACTACCTGCTCCACTACTAAAATACTTTTAGACAAGCTTAGATCTTTGCTCTCCTTTCAAAATGTCTGTCAAGGGTGAAGGTTTGCAAAGGGCCACAACTAACTGATTCCCATGTTCGTGGTATAAAACCTTTCCCAGGCTTAACCATAATGCACTGTGGCCACAGAAAACCACCATAGCAGCTCATTTCACTCACCAGTCCACGCTCTCTTGCTCGTCGCTGACATGAGCTGCTGTGGTGTTTGGCCGGGCTCCTCCACCCTCCCCATCCTCCTCCCCTCGCCCC
>CM022476.1:26959537-26990767 GCA_011952105.1 Coreoperca whiteheadi
TGAGTCCCATTGCTGCGCCTTTTAAACGTCGCGGGACAGGGTGTCGATACTTTCTCAGCGCAATGTACGGTATTTTCTCTCTGGGGTGTACCGGATGTTATACAGCGGAGGGTTCAATCTGAGATGTAAAAGAATGCTTTATTAATTATGGCGAGATGGGCTTTATGATTGGACAGGGCAAGCAGAAAGGCGGGTTTTATTGTTAGGTCGTTTTAGTTGCACGGCACGAGGTCCTGATAAAGGGCTACGGTGGCTTAAAAAGGTAAAAAAGAAAAGGCTATCTGGGAAACATTAACGTCCCTACAAAGCTTCTGTATACTTGTTCCTGATTGGCCCAAAGGGTGCCTGCTTCATTCATGAGGAACTGCAAGTTTCATTGTGTATGTCCGCCCCCTCCCCAAATGTTACTTGACATGTGCCATGACATCACACAGTCGTGTGTATTACATGACAGAAAGTTTACACCACAGGCTCCTGTTAAACACTAGTGTTACCCGCGTGTTATGCAACAGTCTTGTTGACAGAAATCTCCACAGAAGCACAGACCGATGGGCTTCACTGGACATTAACATACTGTAACTGGCTGTGTGTAACATGGTACATATGGAGAGAAAATATTCAGCTCAGCGGTTTTAGATTTGCTTTGTCCTTTTTTTTTTTTTTTTTTAAAACACAAAACAAAACAACTTTTTATTACATCCCTTCTTCTTCGAATGTGTGTGTTTTCCTTCCAGGTGATAGCCAATATGAACGCAGCCTACAAACAAGAGAAGAAGAAGAACGCCAAACGCAGGACACATGGCGTGCCCTCGATGCCCCTCAAAATGTTTGGCGCAGGAGGCTCGCCGTCGCCGAAAAAACTGAAAGACAGTTTGTATTTGTCTTTTCCCGTTGAGACGGTGCTGGCCACCGAGCAAAGCGGCTCAGGGGACCCAAAGACGGAGTTAGTGTACCACTTAGCCGAGTCCGGCGTGCACTGAAGAGGGCCGTCTGAGAAGACTGCGGAGAGGACATGTCTGCCGGAGCACGATCCACACGCCGCCATGAGCTGCCTGAAGTCTTGGGCAGACGAAATGCGGGCGTTTGGGCGAGCTGCGTGTGATGACCAGTGCTACTAATGCTCCCGTCACTTCAACTCGCTGCTGGTTGACGTTCCACATGTAGATGAATCTCACACCTGGAAACAGAATCCACTGGCCAAAGAAAAAGGCCGTAAACATAAACCCATGTGAATTGTCGAGCCTTTCCCCGGCCTATTTCCCTACAAAATGACGCTGTGTCCCATGACAAGTAACTTATTTGTTGTCACTTTGTCATACGATAGATTTTTAAGCTACAGTACTTCAAAATGAAGGTATGGTTTCATTTTTGTATCCTTGTTTTGTTGTCATTACGTGATGGGAAATTAAGTACTGCTTATGAGTTTGAGCATTTGTTCCTGTCAAGTGCAGTCTTTGGTTATTTAAAAAAAAAAAAAAGACATATAGCGGTACATATTTTATTTATATTTGTGGGCAAACCATGGCCCTGCTGTCATCATTGCAGAATATAGAAACTAGGCACATGCTGGCCACTTGAAGGCAGCGGAACAAGCTGACAACCGGACATCTGACGGATTCATGACCATATAAAGTTGTTGTAGCAAACAGTTCCCTCTTGACACGCCGAGCAGACACGGAGCATCGTTAGCATTCGTTTGGAGATGTGTTTGTGGCCGCCCGACCGTTGGAAGTCCGATATCGCATCGGTTGGGTGCCGTGAAACCAAAGCATTGAGCTGAAAGACACTCAGAGCTGAGGCCAACTGTGGAGTTTAACTCTCTGTAGGTTTGTCACGGCTGGGCGATGTGAAAATGTCACATTGCGATTTATCCTGGCCAAAATAATTGAGATTCACAATATTATCGCGATAATCCTCAGAAATATGCTTAAAACTCAGAAGATGGCACTAACGCATGTTGGAGTCACTCTACCTTACATTTTGTTAAGAAACATTTTTATTGCATCACAGATAAGACACTCACACTTTGTTTTTTACTTCCTTTTTAGTGAAACAACAAAGGATAAATAGACTAAAGGATAGCGTAAATAAAAAGTAGCAACATTGTGTGAGTTGATAATTCCTGTATGTTCTTTTAAATCAGGCTCTATTTTTCACTTCTCTGCCAGGATGTCAAATGGTAGAGACAACAATCAATCACATCAGTATATATAATCTGCCGCAGATTTACAAGAATTATTCTTTAACAGAAATAAAGTCCAGCTGGCATTGTGGCACAGAGTCAAACTGTCCTACTTTGGATCCGTGTTAGTAAAAGACAAACAAAGGTGGCAATTTATTATAAATTAGGAAAACAATACAGGGCTGTACATAGGTGCGCTTTCCCAAGTCACTCCTGTTATGACGTTCACGATTATCCCGATATTGGAAATTCACCACGATCAACTTATCTTGAGTGTTTTATTTGTGTTTTTTTTTTATCCCGATCCGCGATAAACTCGTATATGGTCCCGCCCCTGGTCACTACGCACGGCCGTTTTCACATTTCACATAGTTATTTGATCCATCCTCAGTGTGAAAACTATTGATTATTGCAGTTTTAAAAAG
Source organism: Coreoperca whiteheadi (assembly GCA_011952105.1). Classification (NCBI taxonomy): domain Eukaryota; kingdom Metazoa; phylum Chordata; class Actinopteri; order Centrarchiformes; family Sinipercidae; genus Coreoperca; species Coreoperca whiteheadi. The sequence continues at coordinate 26,962,145 of CM022476.1, forward strand.
GGGTTTGTGTAAAGTCTTGATCTCCACTTTAGATGTTCCTGAACACACACTACACTTATATACATCATAAATATCACTCTGTACTGTACTTTTAGACACAACCTATTCCTACTAAAATGATTGATCTCTGTCACTACTGTAGGAACTCAAACTACTATTTCTAAAGCGCACTATGAGTTTATAGAGACAAACTATCATAAGAGTCGTGATCATTTTTGACCCAGTATTACCAGAGAATTACAACTGCGCTATTTTAACTGAAGTGACTGATTCAATTTAATGGCAGTGAACGTGGGATCGCGCTGTTGCAGGATCACTGACTGTTGTTGACGCGCAGCTCTTGAACGCTCGCAAACACACGTGGTGGGAGGAGCCACGCGCCGTCCACTTCCGCTGCAACTGGGGGTCAGAGAGGCGTGAAAGGGGTGAGGTGTCACTCTGCCTCCTTTTCCCGTGCACTGAAACCGCTTCGGAGTGCGTCTCGTCGTCTACGAGCATGTCGGGCAGTTCGAAGGTGTTCGGGGCCTCGGGGAGTCACAAGGGCTTGCGGACTTGTAATTCACCCATCGACCAGGTACTTTAATAAGACACAGGCTACAATTACACACTCACCGAGTGGACACACGAAATGCCAGATTAGGCTGCAGGGAAAAGTGGAAAAGTCTGATTTTTGAAAATGTCAGGTCTCTCGGGTTGCTGGTTTTACTATGTGGACCTTGTGAGGGGGCATCTCGTTTTAATGTCACCGAATACATTGATGGCAAATACCACCTTTTGTATTCACATATAATACTGAGATCATCTGGAAGCTGTCCCTGTAAAGAGGAGGGTGCTGTGAGGAGGGCCACTTCATGGCGGATCCATCATCAGAGTGATGTTCCGTTTCCACGCGCGCCTGGTTGCTGGGCTGGTCCAGACCCCGCCACTCCATCGATTCACATCAACAAGAAAGACCAAATGTGCGTTTACGTGAAGCCGTGGTTTGCGCTTCTTACATGACGGCGCCTGTATTTTGTTTGCGGTTGTCAGATACCTGCAGAGGCTGACCCCCTTGCGGCATAGACGATCTTTGATACCGGTGTTTCCTCGCCTCGCGCTCCTAAACCTAACTTACCTCAGTTTGAGGCGTGGGCGCCGTCTGTACGCTGCTGTGTGTTTAATTATGACTAGGGGGAGACTATGGTGAGTTGTTTAATGTTCCCGTGGACCACCTGGCTGGACATTTGAGGGATTTAATAACATGAAAGCCTTTGAAACCTGACGCAACACAGCTCACCGCCTGCTAATGGCTAATTTACGTAGCTAGCTAATGACGGGACAATCATTTACAGCGTTGAACTTATTGCAGGACTACGTTACCTACGTTACCCCCGCGTCCGCAACCCGTAGCAGGCCGGAAGTAAATTATTTCAAAATAAAAGTAAGTGTCAAGAAAGTAACTAAAATATTCCTCCTATTTGAGGAGAGTTGTTTCTGCTAAATTCTGAGTGATGTTAAGACATGCTGGAATGATTTTTGCTGTATGTGTCATGGTGTGTCTCTGAACGTAAAGCCTGGATTTGGGTTTTGACCGGATTTCCTACATTTTAATTTAGCTGCTGAACGCTTCGCCTGGGCAGGCCCTTCTTGTCACTGCGGGGACAATTTAAAAACACTTTATAGTGCATAACGTAACTCTGTCCTGATAAACCAGCATGGGCGTCAAAGTAGCTGTGAGCTGCACTGTGTCGTACGTCCTACTGGACGTGGCTGTCACCACGGTCCTGTACACGCACGGGTCACACTTGAGCATGTTCAGGAAGGATGCCCTGAACTTTAACGTCCTCCAGTCAGCGTTGGACCTCTGGGGGACTGTTCTGCTCAGAGCCTCGCTGCTGCTGGGAGCCTCCATAGGGGTGTCATGGAATAGAGAAGACGGCCCGCCGAGGGTCGCTAAACTCACCACCCTCATTCTGCTAATCTGCCTGATCGTCGTCACCTACACCCTGGCCAAGATGCTGATGCTGACCGAGCTGGGGCCGCTGACCCACCAGCCGTGGCTCCTGAGCCTGATCTGTTGGAATTGTGGCTCCTCGCTGGGCGTCGCGCTGCTCTGGAGGCTGCTGGGGAAGGAGTCCAGCGTGGCGAGCAGCAGCACTGGCGGAGGAGGGGGCTCCGAAGACACGGAAAAGCTGGTGGAGACAGCTGGTGACGAAGAGCAGGAGGTGGGGTGTGAGAGGAAGAGGAAGAGGAAGGAGGAGGAGGGAAGCCAGGAGAAGGCGAAGGCCAGCTCTGGGGCTACGCTGGGACGCCTGCTGAGCTACTGCAGAAAGGATGGCGGGCTGCTGTCCGTCGCCATCCTTTTCCTCCTCATCTCCGCTGTGTGTGAGTGTCCTTGACTTAGTAACATAAACCAGTCCAAGCACAGCGTCTGTTCCAAAGTCAAGTTCTGTTTATTGATATCGCACTTTTCATACGACCGGCTGAGGCTCAATGTGCTTCAAAATAAAAGCACGCAAGCAAGAAAAAGGAGGCAAAAATCATGCAGGACAAAAACATATAGGATAACAACATACAAGATAAGGAGGTATTACATACTGTATATGGAAACACATTAGATAAGATAAAAAACAACAAGATAAAATGGTATTAGAATACAAATGTAATAAGATAAGTTATTATTATTATTAAAAAGGGAATAATAATGATGATAATACTGATTCTGTCATTGAAACAATTACCCGTTAACCACACCCTTTAAACCTAGCTAAAAGCTTGCAAAAAACAATATGTTTTTCGTCTGCTTTTCAAAGAAGACCTTAGTTCATGTGGTGGAGAATTCCAGCGAGAAGGACCAACACTCATAATAGCTCAACAGAGTCCTACTATGGCAGGTGTTTTTTTTTTTTTTTTAAGTAGCGCTTCTGATGGTTATGGCTTCTTTACTCAGTCCAGATTATACACACTTTTATCTTTGCTCTAATGAAGAGCAACTAAGTGCAATAGTAGCAGTAACTAGAGCCCGACCAATATATCGGTCAGCCGATATCATCGGCAGATATTGGCCAATCGCAGATATATCGGTATCGGCGTATTTGTTAGCCGATATGCGCAGATATTAAATTATTTTAGGCAGAAAGAGAGGGTCGTGTTACTTTTATTTGTGTCAGTACAAAGTATATCCACCAGAGTGCGCTGTCACTACGTACATTTAGTAACGTTACTGTACTTAAGCAGAATTTAGAGGTACTTGTACTTGACTTGAGTATTTCCATGGCGTTTTCTGCTGCTTAAGCAATTGACTGACACTGAATAGTGCTTCCATCCATCCATCCATCCATCCATCTTCTTCCGCTTATCCGGGGCCGGGTCGCGGGGGCAGCAGGGAAGCCCAGACTTCCCTCTCCCCAGACACTTCCTCCAGCTCTTACGGGGGAACACCGAGGCGTCCCCAGGCCATGCGAGACACATAGTGCCTCTAGCGTGTCCTAGGTCTTCCCCTGGAGAAGTGCTGACGTTTATTTAGCTATTTCTGTTATCTTATTTATTCTTTATTTAAATGGTTAGCAATTGACGGACATACAGTACTGAAGTTGTTTAGCTATTTTATTTTATTTTTACTTTCTCAGTGTTTATTTTGGTTGACGGACATGTTAAATAATTTAACATGTTAAAGAATATTAAAGTAAAATATTCTTTAATAAAGTTATTTGTTTAAGAAGGCAGCCTTCTGAGTGCCTTTGCATAGTCATATCAGTGCACAATCCACATAGAAATGGTCTAAAGTGTGGACTGAATACCAAAAACAGTGTAAATTAACTAGGTTAACCCTCTTAACAAGGGCTGCAACTATATTTTTATTGAATAGTCTGTCGATTATTTTATTAATTCATTCATCACTAATCATTTGGTCTACACTATTTAATGTCAGAAAATGGATAAAAATGGCCGTCAAAGTATCCCAGAGCCCAGCGGGACTTCTTGAGAGTCGCTTGTTTTCTTCGCCTAACAGTCCTAAACCCAAAAGTATGTGAAACCTTTTGGAATTTCATGGTTTTCTGAGCAGATTTGTCATAAAATGTGATCTGATCTTCATCTAAGTCAAGGGTATTGACAAACATAATGTGTCTAAAAATAATGACACAAACAAAATTCTGATCTTTCATGTCTTTATTGAACACTCATTCAACATTTAAAATGGCAGTGGAAAAAGTAAGTGAACCCTTAGAATTAATAACTGGTTGACGATGTGTACGGCCCTCTTCAAATCAATCCATAGACTCTCTATTGGGTCGAGGTCTGGGCTCTGACTTGGCCCCTCCAAAAGGCGGATTTAGTTTTTCTGAAGCCAGTCTGTCGTGGACTTCGGTGTTTTGGGTCGTTGTCCTGTTGCATCACCCACCTTCCCCACAGTTTCAGCTGACGTACAGACATCCTCACATTTTATTTATTCCAAAAGGTTCACATACTTTTTCTTGCCACTGTATTTTATTATCACATAAGACAAAGAAAAGCAGCAAGTCCTCACAACTGAGAAGCTGGAACCAGAGGACCTCAAAAGTACTTAAGCGATTAATTGATTATCAAAACTGTTGACAATTAATTACATTTTTTTTTATATTGTTAACCGAGTTTTACTCAATTTCTGAAGTTATTTTGAAAACAAATGTCTCACAAAAGTTTCCACTAAGCATCTGGATCATTGAGCACATTTAGCTCATTACACATATGAAAAAGCCGTTCCACTAAGACCCAAAAATGTGTGGACAGCCCTTACATTGTATTCCGGTCTTTCTCTTTAACCTGCAGGTGAGGCCTTCATACCTTACTACTATGGAAAAGCAATAGACAGCATTGTGGTTCACCAGAGCATGGAGTACTTCGCTAAGCCTGTGATCACACTGTCAATACTGGCCTTTGCCAGGTGGGTATATACAGGTTGTCTTCTGATGGTGGAATCAGCTGGTGCCGGTGGGTGAAGGGTTTGGACGTGATGTACGTCGTCACTGAGGATGGGACGATGTGAGATTTAATCGCAGATCGCGATTTAAAAAAAAAAACCCACTCCAGATGACTCGATCGTGGTGAATTTCCATATCGTCCCACTGTGATCCTGTGTGAATTTTCAAAATAAAATCACTGGCCTAAGAGAGACACGTTAATTTCAGATCAACAGACGGTGACACGGACATTTGGTCATATGAAAGTGTTGCCAACTGGGACTGTAATGTTTTATTTTCTGTACATAATTAACAGTAATTCTAATTGTTTTGACATTTTGCAATCATTGGACAGTACACAGACACGAGACACGATTGTGACGATATAATGATGACATATGACAATGTTGCTTGACAAGACTTAAATGCTTTATGACACCTTTACCCTCTCCTCAGTTCACTTGCAATGGGAGTACGGGGAGGAGTCTTCACCCTGACGTTTGCGAGATTAAATCTGCGGCTCAGGAACCATCTCTTCAGAACTCTGATGAGGCAGGAAATTGCCTTTTTTGATGAAAACCACACAGGTGATGTAGGAACACTATGCATCTTCTCCCTCTGTATGTGGGTCTTCGTCATTAAAGGAGCAGCCCATGTAATTACATGCCTGTATCTCCCGCTAGGTGACATCATATCGCGTCTGTCCGCTGACACCACCCAGGTGAGTGACCTCATCTCCCAGAATATCAACGTCTTCCTGCGGAGCACCATCAAGGGCGCTGGCTTCTTCATCTTCATGTTTGGGATGTCCTGGAAGCTCACGCTGGTGACCGTCATGGGGTTCCCTTTCATCGCCCTCGTCTCTAAACGTTACGGCGAATACTACAAGGTGAGGTAGTTTTGTGTCCGCGTGTGACCGATTCATGTGCGGACAAGGTTGAAATGAACTTCTTTGTCTGTTTCTTTCCAGAAATTAACCAAAGAGGTGCAAACAACCCTCGCAGAGGCCAATAAAGTCGCAGAGGAAACCGTCTCGGCCATGAGGACAGTTCGGAGCTTTGCCAACGAGTGTGGGGAGGCCGACTCCTACTACGCCCAGCTTTTGGTCATGTTCCAGCTCAACAAAAAACAAGCCCTGGCCTACGCTTGCTACATGTGGTCCAGTTGTGTAGGTGTCAGCCGGTCCCTTCAAATGAAGGTGTAATTTATTCACGGACACCTGTATGTGGGGCATCAGTAGAGTTTGTGTGTGTGTTTTCCAGATCTCCGAGCTTGCTTTAGAGGTTGCTATCCTCTACTATGGCGGCCACCTTGTAGTAAGCGGTCAGATGAGCAGCGGTGCCTTGATATCGTTTTTCATATACATGCTCGAATTGGGAGAATGTCTTGAGGTATTTCATCTGTTTTCGTTGATCGCTTTCAGTATGTGTGCCTGAAAGCACTTGCGAGACACTAATCCCCTTAACCGATGTCATGTTTGCGGTTTGTCTTGCAGAGTATAGCGTCCGTGTACACGGGCCTCATGCAGGGAGTTGGAGCTGCTGAGAAGGTTTTCGAGTACCTGGACAGGAAGCCCAAACACCCAGCCGATGGCACGGAGGCTCCGGACACGTGCACCGGCCTGGTTGAATTTAAAGACATCACGTTTGCCTACCCAACACGCCCTGAGATTGATATTCTAAAGGTTTGTTCAGAGGGATGCGCTGATGAACTGTGTATAACGGGGGTCTCGTCACTTCTAATTCACTGAGATGCCAGCGATACCAGGGTTAGACTGGTATATTGTATGTGTCTGATAAAATATGAGGCCGGTAAAAGCCTTTAATTTAAAATCTGCATGAAGTATATTTGTCTACTGTACAAGGTTTTGTACCCTGTCAGGGATGCACTTCTGGGGGAATTGGGCAGCAATTTTTATATTATTTACACAATAATAGCCATATTTGAAGATAATTAAATTCCGTGCAAATATCAGCTATTAATAACACCAATCCAAAAACATCTGTTGCCCTTTAGCCGTTATTTTTTTACTATAAGATATATCCCTCAGCTTTTTATGGTTGGACATGTCTAATCTTTGTGGTCTGAAAGAAGGAATCGCTTCCTGAATTGGTGTGTTTTGCAGGGCGTGTCATTCACTCTGCGGCCGGGGGAGGTGACCGCCCTCGTGGGGCCTTCGGGCAGTGGGAAGAGCTCGTGTGTGAGTCTGCTGGAGAACTTCTACCTTCCGCAGCAAGGCCAAGTGCTGCTGGACGGGAAGCCAGTTCACACCGTCCAGCACGACTACCTCCACTCCAAGGTCCGTCGCCGCCAGTGTAACTGATAGAGTTCAACGTTTAGACAGGCGAGAACATGTGCTTTTTTTAAAAAGACTGCTGTTATTCTTTATTTGTCTCATTGTCAAGAAATCTCATGAAAAGACCAAAGCTAACAATCTGTTAGTCTGTCTTTCTGTACTTTCCAACTTTCCTACCCTGTTTGTGGCACTCAAACCCAAGCGTATTGGTTCCTACCATAGACTTTATATAAGTCTAAGGTTCCTACTGAAGATGTTGATTTCTAAGAACAGGTCACAAATATTTAAGAGCTAGGTAGTTTCCTAAAACAGGCGGACACTAGTTTCTAGCGCACATTGCTCATTTGTTGGGCACTATTTTCAGCCGTGGATTAATACACTTTGGGTGCTCTAGTGAGTATTTACGGGCAGCAGGACGGTGTATTAGAGATGGACTCACAATAAACAGTGCCCATGTTACTTGTAATGAAGGAACATGTCACCCAGTGCAACAGTGTGACTCACTGATGTGTTTTTAATAGTTTTTGGACAAGAGTGGAGCTCTATGGCACAGATGGATAAGATATGTCCGACTTCTGCTATACACTATACTTGCTACTAGGATCAGTTCATTGTTGCTTATAGTCTTTCACATAAAGCCATCCATTTGTTATTTTGTTTCTGCAGGTAGCTCTTGTGGGCCAAGAGCCTGTGCTGTTTGCACGCACTGTCGAGGAGAACATCACCTATGGCCTGACTGACATCCCCATGGAGGCTGTGAAGCAGGCTGCCACTAAGGCTAATGCTCACGATTTTATCACCACCCTCCCTAAAGGCTACGAGACAAGTAATTATTAAAGGTGTTCGTTTATAAGTCAGCCACTGAGATATCAGTAATGGAAACTAACACTAAAAGAAAATTGTCAGTATTGTTGTTAGAGAAGGGTTGATTTATGTTTTTCCTATGACTTAACCGAGTCCCACTATTTACTGTAAGGGTTAGATTGTAATGTAGTGCCCTCATACAAGCTTCCCTACGCTAGTCTCCTGCTACAAATCTCATGGTTAGTTTTTAGGCTGAATGATATCTCAATTATTACTTAGCTTTGAAAAGTACTGTGTAAATTAAGATGGTATAGATACAGTATTTATGATTGACACAAAATAGCAGTTTTAATCTAAAAATGTCAGTATCAGGCCTCATCAGCCACCTCCTAGTTATTCTGGCGCATACTTCATTGGAGTACAATTCCAGTTTGGCCAGGCACCTCTGTTGCATGAGAGCCGTCCTCTCTCCACACTTATTTCCAGCCACCGCTCCACTGCCCACTATCCAAACAAAGTCAAACATGCCCCCGAAAAATATAAAAAGGCCAAATTGGCAACTGCATCTTATTGTTTCATAAAAAGCAAACGGAGCCAACCGTCATATGTGCTTCATGATGATGGAGTCATGCAGCTGAATTATTGCTCCTGATTATTCCCCAGGTGTTGGAGAGAAAGGCACCCAGTTGTCAGGGGGCCAGAAACAGAGGGTGGCCATTGCAAGAGCTCTCATCCGCAACCCGCGGGTTCTTATCTTGGACGAGGCGACCAGCGCCCTGGATGCAGAGAGTGAACACGTTGTAAGTGAAAAGCTACATCGACGAATGCCAAAAAACATCTGGTGTACCGGTGGCGGACAAAAGAAACACAGTAATCCAGTGACATAGCCCTGCGATAAGTACTACATGAGTGAACTTTTGAAGGTGTCAGAGAGCTGTTGATTCATCTCAGTGGTCATTGTGTAAACCTCTGCTACATCTGCTGCAGGTTCAGCAGGCCCTGAACAACATCATGCAGGAGCACACTGTGTTGGTGATCGCGCATCGTCTCAGCACGGTAGAGAAGGCCAACAACATCATCGTGATCGACAGGGGCCGCGTGGCCGAACAGGGGTCTCACGGTCAGCTGATGGCCAGCAGGGGGCTGTACTACAAGCTGGTGCAGAGGCAGGTCCTGGGCATCGAGACAGGGGCGGAGGTCCTGAACCCATCCGAAAAACCCCGCTGGAGGTCTGATGGCGGGGGGCCGCGGAGAAGACAAAGCAGCGGCAGCGCCAGCGAGTCGGAGTGCAACGCCCGCTACTGAGAGTGAACTGCAGTGTGAGGAAATGGGATTGGACCGCTGGATGTTTTTGAGGGTCGATAGCATTTTTGGATAATTTTGGGATTCGAACCATATGTACCGTACTGTGGAAGATATTTGTGCAGATATCCAGTAGCTTAAAGTCTAACCGTTTTCATGCAAAGAGCAGGAAAGGTCCTCATACAGAATGCAGACCTCAAAACACTGAAGGATCTTGATATATTTTAACGTGGAACTTTGATCAAATTATCAGGTCTCAATAAGTCCAGGTTAGGATGCACTTATAAACTAAACTAGTAGCATTATTAAGTTAAAAATATAGAGTTGAATGTATCAAAACATATCAAAGAGGATGGGCAATGCCACTGTAAATAAAACTTGAATGACTGGCCCGATATGATCAGTAACTGATTTAGCTTTACGAACAGGCAATATGTCGCTGTTGATGTACTATATAAGGGTTGTGTTTGTTTGTTTTAATACCTCATCGCACCGCTGACCAATGACAAATGATTGTTTTACTTAGGTCTTTCTTGGGATTTGTTTTTGCTTTCATATTGATTTGACTGTAGCAGGCGTGGACATGCTTTGTGTTTCTTTTCAAGGCTCATCATCTGTAATTCCCCGCTGTAACGACTACAAAGGAAAGGCAGGTGCCTTTGTCTGTTGATGTGAATGAACTGTAGAGATCTGATTGTCTGTGGTAAGGATGAATCTATTAATGACACTGGAGGTACACAATGTAATTGTGAAAGTCACTATAAATAAAAACACATCTAATGATCACTAAATAAATACACTGCATGTTGGCCTTTATGGAAACAAACATGTAAATACCTGATACCAAATGCTGCATTTAATGTCTCCTTGTAAACCCCATGTTTCGGGATCACTGGTCGTATTTTCTCTAGTATCATATTTATCTAGTATGACCTTCCTATTCCATTCATGTTGTTTTAAATATAATTTGGGCAGTAACCATGCGTACACCATTGCCAGGCACAAAGCTAGCACCATCAGTCTCAGGCCCTAGCCAGGTGCGAGGTGAGGACTTCACAGTTAAGATATTTTATTTTATCTTATTATTACAACATATAGCCCGGATTGGCCGCCAAAGTAAAATTCTGTACGCTATAATAATGTTAAGAATCAGCTGACCGAGTCGAATTTAGTAAAAGATTTAGCCGGCGTCACACCTTGATTATTGCTCATTGACGCCCGTTTACCTGTAAACGGCCGTATTTCCGACAGCCCATGAAGGCAGCGCTGGGCCCGTCTCGCCTCTGACTACTTCCTGTAAGGGAAGCTCAGTCAGCTGTCACAATTGAAAGGCGAGTAGAGGGACCACAGGCGAGGAGAAACACACAACGAGAGCTAAAATGTCTAGTTTTTCCAACACGTTTAGCGCTTACACGATGACTCAACTCAACGAAATTCTGGAGGACGACCAAAAACTCACAAAAATGGTACAGGAGATGGACGAGGTACGTTAAGCTACTCGCTTTTGTAGTCCAACGGTAGCTACATACTCCCTTTTCTCGGCCACTATTTCCCCCCCCCTCTTACCCTTTGTTGTGCTATCCCAACAAACGCTCGGTACAGTAACGGAAATGGTTGCTTCGAATCACGTTTAGGCCGAAATGCGTGTTGTCCACCGAACTTAAATGTTCCCGAAAGCTTAAATAGGGTACAACTCGTTAACCTTGGGACGGAGCAGGGGCAAGCACTGGCTCAAGTTTTAAACACGCGAGGATCCCCAGTTTGCGAGGTTGTTGATTTAAAATAAAAATAAAAAACTGTACTTCCCCAAACAGCAGACAATTGTCAATGTTCAGTAGTATGTAGGGACAAGAGTACACGTTAATGGCCACGCTAATGCTGAGTCATTTTCAGAAAACATTCAAATTCAAGCAATTCGACAGTGTTTTCAGACAGCTCGTCGTGCCAAACTCCGCTCAAAAATCTGCCAATTTATGACTGACCTTTCTTCCGGCACAGGTAGACCGATACCGAGGAAAACAGTACTTAACTCCCATATCTAAAATGTGAATTATTAACAAGCTATGTTTACACCAGAGCCTTAAGTAATGCTTAAAACATTTATAACACCAGATATGTTGTTCTAATCAGTTGCTGCGTTGTTGAATAAAGCCGAATTCAGCCAGATTGTTCAGAATAGGTCTAAAACTGTGCTCCATGAAGTATGTATGTGAGGCAGTCGGCAAAGGAACATTACTTGACCCACTCAGAATTGCTTCTCCTTACAGTGGCCCTGCTCCAGTAGCACAAGGACTCAGCAGTTTCACATTATTGTGTACCTGCTTTGCATTCCTATCAAAAGTCTGACCTTGTCATGATAAGCAGCCGATAAGCCTCAGTTTTTCCATACAGAGCAATTACAAGCCACAGGCCCTAGAAGGGTTTTACCACAGGCAGAAATTTGCCATGTCAGGAGGGACTGCTGAGATTAGACGGATTTTTGTACAGGATTTGTGCTTCTGATTATTTCCCATGCTGCAGTTCCTTCCAAAATAGTCAATCCCAGTGTGGGCTTCCATCTACCCTAATGTCCTCCTGCTGAATCAGCCCCAACAGATTCTCCCGGCGTTGGAAGAATTTCCCCGCTGTACTTGTTCTCTTTTTGTTTTTTTTTTGTACTGTAAAGTGCACACTCTCTCAGGAGGAAACCCTTGCTTCCCCCTTTTCTTACCTTACACTTTAATTACGAGCATTCAACACACACACACACGTTCGGGACACAGGAATTGCTCTTGTCTGTTGTCATGGCGCTGTGGCTTTCGCTCTGGCAGCCTCACTTAAGCTCATTTTTGCAAAAGAGTGGGGACAAAAAAAATGTGACGCAAGCCCCCCTTCTCAGACATGAGAAACCGTAAGCTACTGTACGCCAGCTGAAGGGCACCGGATTCATTTAATCTCGCAAAAGCAAGAAGAATGCAGTGTGGCGTTATTAGCTGTTTGGATGAACGTTGTGCCGGGAGCCGGCCTTTTGTGTTGTCAGATCTGTTTTTGATCCACACCCTGTTTGATTGTCTCCTTGGTTTCGTTTTCCTCTTCCCCTAAGTTACACCGAGGGAGGGACTTGTTTACTGCAATGACACTGCAGTTGTTGCCTTAAATGAATCCTACGATTATGGGAGAGAATCGGCCAGGTAAAGACATGTCTGAGCCAAAGGTGGAACTGTAATACTCTGGATGGGAAGGAAGGCACTGGGGTGTCGTAAGGTGTTAAGTGAAAAGTACCCAGTGTACAGCTGTAGTAGACACAAACCGTCGCCTGGGACGTAGACACATGCTTTGCTGTAGGCAATGATCTTCTCATTTTGCAAAACACATGCTGAAGGCAGCACAAGCCTTTTGAATAATGCAAATACTGCTGTCATGAATTTGTTTGAGATTCATTGCATCCTGTTTTTGTGTTTTTTCACATGAACTGACTTTAAATGTGTCGTACCGGTAAGATACTGTGTATCCCTAATATTCCGCTCTACACTACACTAAATGTGACCCGTGTGCATGTATTTGTGCAATAGTAGGCTGTTTGTGACTTGTTTTTTCAGGCAAGCTCAGGCTGCAAGTTGCGTATGTTTTTAGAACTGTAGGGTCTTTTTCAGCAACATTTGGGTCAGCTTACCTTTGGAGGTGTCCACTGACCTAAAGCCAGCGGGATCTCGGTTTGTAGGTGACCCCGTCTTTATAATGCCCCCACGTAGTGTTTCGGCTCATTTAATCTTCGCTCACCTCAAAACGCAAAGCATACTTTACATTTTTGAAGCGAGTGAAGATTAAGCTGAGCCTTCGGCTTCATATCTTTTTGAGGCCTTCGCTAGTCTTGGAGTGGGTTTTTACAGAGCACGCGTGCTGAAGTTCAACTCCAGTTGTGTCAATTTATATCGGAACAGATGTTATAACGTCTTGGTGCACAAGTGACTTGCTCAAGGGCTGTTTTTTAATAGGGATGGATTCAAACATTGACATGCTTTTCTAATGATGCTAATTATAGCTCTACCGATACTGGATGTTCGAGACCAACAAGAATATTGATATTTAGGAATTAAAAAGCTCTGATAACAGTTTATCATCTGATAGTATTTAAATTTTTTTTCATGAAGAATTCTGACCAAGATACATACAAAGAGAGTTTTCAGTGCTGTCTGGTGGAGAAACCATGTAATGTTGACATGTGTTTTTTTTTTTTAAATCACAGGCCTAGCTTGGCATTTCTGCACTGCGATTTCTTGTCCCTTATTTGCCGACCCATATACCGATATATCTGCAATCAGCCGTGTCCATCTGGCTGTTTTCTATTAGTTATCTACTTACCTTTATCCATGTACTTTTCTAGCTGAAATTGTGATAATTTGGGCCAAGAGTGGGGACTGAGAACATCACCTATCAATTCACTGGTTCAAGGTTCTGTAGCCAAAGTTGGGTTTCCAACTCAGTCTGTTTACAACTCGTACAGCGACTCACAGTTCCTGTGAGACTTTTTTTTTTTTTATGTGGCTTCGATTGTGGTTACACAGAACAAAGGAAGAAGGAAATGCAACTGCTATTTGAGCACACGCAGTACTGAAGCAAAATGTGCTTTCAATTTTAGAGGTTTTTATTTTTTGCGAGTGGTCTATTACAGCGACCTGTATCTAATTGTGGAATATCACACTAGCTCTCCAAAATTCTGGTCTGTGGTCCATCCATACAAGTCTTAACCTACATTTCCTGTGACTATTTCAGCCTTTATGGAGACAGAACCCCCCCCAACAAACAATTATGTGTGTGGTTTGACAGAACAAGCCTGCGGTTATGGATGCTATTTAAAGGTCTACTTTTCCAGCAGGCCACGCCGAATGAGGAAATTGGCTCTTGCTAAAGGGAGGCCGGTCACCTCAGGATATGATGGTGCAAAGTGCAGTGGTAATAGACGTATTTAGGTGCTTTTCCTGCATGAAATGTTGTTTTCCCCATCCAGTCAAACCACCAAACAAGGCCTTCCTCAGTCACTTTTAGAAACTATCCCGTAATCACGGCCTACGCTATTTATAGAGTTTTTCTACATGTTCCCACCCAATCCTGCTTATATTTGCACGTGCAACATGTTGGTTGGATGTGTGAAATGAGTCAAGTGAGAAGTAGCAGGAGACCCTTTTTTTTTTTTTTGCCAATTTTTACTTCATCCTCCACTGTTCACACTGCAGCATGTTGTTCTTCCTACCTTGGCATCATGGTTTCAGGGGCACTCCGTCTATTTTTGCATGAAGTTCAGTTTAAAAACAGTTTTATAAAGTCTCCCGTTCTGGAGGCATGTTTACAACGTTGTTGTTGTTTTTTACATATCACCCTAATGATTTCATCGGGGTTTGTAAGCCTGCATTACAGGTTGGAGGTGCGGGGTTTGAAGGACGTGGTCTAAAAGAAAGATTCTATGGCGTTGCATTATGGGCAATGTGGGATCCAGCGTTTCTGCATGTTGACCCCCTACTGGGGACCAGAAGTCAGGATGCCCCGGCCTCTGCAGCATCTTGTGACCCCCGAGCTTTATGGAAGCTACCAACGCTGCCTGGGCCAGAACAAAACGTCAGCGCTCTGAAGCAAAAGAAGCGGTTGGTGTATTCCAAACGATGAATTGATCGGTCCAAAATATCGGCAGATTAATCGATACTGAAAAGAATTAGTGAGTTGCAGCGCTAGTTGTATTGGTGTTTAATATTGGATTTTATCTAGATGCAACTGCCAGCAATGGAGGCTTTGCCGCCATTTTGCCGGCGGTCTGTCATCACCTCTGTAGTTCTTTACACCAAGTGGACGATATCAAAGGGGTCAGAATCCCCCAACATGTCACACTCGGAAATTACAGCTGAGGCAGTAAAGCAATATGACGTGAACACGGTATAACTAAAAACCTCTCCATTTAAGCTATGACAGTGGCTGCGTACGAAATGAATGCCTATTTACTATAAAGGGCACTAAATGTTGTTGTGAAACTTTTTATGAGGCAATTCCCCAAACTGCACCACACCTGTGAGTGCAGATGATACTAAGTGTGCCAAGTACACATTTTCTGCTCAACGTAGTCAACTACTGAGCGCGGTATAGGGAATAGTGAAGGAGTGATTTTGGACAGTCAGTGAGTGAGCGAGCATGACACCGCGGCGGGATCCGGGTTCTGACACACCTGAATGGAATGCAGCCATGATGAATGTTATTAGATACACTTGTGGCTTTCCCGCTGTGACATGTCAAAACGTTTGTCCTGATAAGGGTCTATTGTTAAGTAACATGGTAGCCATTTATTTGCAGTATTTAATGAGACTATTTCATTCATTCAGATCTAGGACGTGTTGCTTAAGTGTTCCCTTTATTTTTTTGAGCAGTGTATTTATATATCGAATCAGCAGATAGGTTAAACAAATTGCTCCCTTCAGTAATGGCCTTGCAGGTGTTTTTAAAGTCTGTAGAGTCCTTCAAACATATTTCACTTTTATTTTGTCTTTTCCGCTTGCGTGAGAATCTTTTAAAATATGACTCATCACAGTTAGCTGAAACTAGATAATCAAAGGTTGTAAAAGAAACCAGGTTTTCTTCTTTGAACAGGATTTGTCTTTCTGCAGTAAATATGTGAAGAGGCTTGTGGGAGTCGTGTGAAAACTGGCCGGTTGAGTGTGGTGATTCATAGTTAATATTCACTACAAACTACCTTTTTCTTTCTTAGGTGCTTCTCAGCAAAGAATCTATTTTAATGGTAGAGAATGACTTCCCTCACACGTAGGCCTGTCACGATAATTATGATATCGACTTATTGTACGATACGTAACACCTGTCAATATATATATATATTTTTTTTCCACACTCCAATTCCAACGTCTGAATATTCTTAAGAATTATAAGTGAATTGAAAGGGTGTCCTTACATGATTATGCTTATCATAATATCAGTGGCATAAAATGGTCTTAAAATGACAATAATATCGCTTATCGCAATTATTTCTGGGACAATAAATCGTCCAACAAAAGCAGTTATCGTGACGGGCCTACCGACACGGTTGCATTTGACTCCAGTATTTAAGAGAGAATTCTGTTCTCTAAGACTCTTTCTGTCATGAGTTCTGCATTGACAGTGCGAAGGTAATGCCTTTATAATGATTTTTTTTTTGTTTTTTTTTGTGTGTGTTCTCTTTTGTAGATGCGTGAAGTCCAGCAGAGCAAGGAGATGACACTCGTCAACAACCGGACCCTGGCAGAGCAAAACCTTGCCCTGCAGCCGAGACTGGAGCACAAGAAAGAGCAGCTCACCAAGCGTTACAGCTGTCTTCAGGAGAACTTCGACTCCTTTCAGCTTCGCAAGTCCACCCTAGGTACTGCAACTGTTGCAAGAAAGAGAAACCTTTTTTAGGGATTGGTTAATCTCAGCGTCGTCTTGAATGTTTAAAGTGGGAGTCCTTAAGGTTTCAATATTCACAGAATTCTGGGGGAGGCAAAACAAACTATTGTTGTGTTTCATAAGTCCCACAATCATTGGCCTTTTTCCGTCATTCTGTACGCTTTCTGATTTTTATGCCGCACACGGCATGAGTCTGCGAACAGCCGAGCACCGTGAAAGGAGTTGGTTACCTCGCTGAGATGTTAGAGGTGTGACGCCTGTCGCCTGCAACTCTTCATCTAACAGCTCACAGTGGCTGCTCCTTCTCAATCCATTACTCCCGGCCATATTTCAAAGCGATCTGCCGTCAGAAAATGCTGAAGACAACCGTTGTCTTGTTTTTGGAGACCTAATTGTTGATGGCTGTCGGTCGGCGTCAAGCTCACTGACCAACGCGTTGCATTTCCCGTGGCTGCGTCAAAATAAAAGTCAACTTGTCTTTCGCCAGTTAAATGCTTTCGGTGTTCGGTTCAGATACATAGTGTAGGATGATCCGGATTAACTTAACTTCTCTTCTATTGTACTTTCAATCAAGAAACAGAACAGAAGTCAGTGAAGCCAAAACGAGACTATTATTTAGATTAGACGGCAACAGCTGAGCTACGTGGGGAGAGAAACAGAGGGTTATGACATGGGACGTAATCGAACCGGGGACGTTATATGCTGTGCGTCTGAACCACTTATCCACCAGGACGCACCTGGCACTTTTTTTTTTTTTTTAACGATCAATTAATTGAGAAGCTAATAGATGGGTTAATGATTATTGTTAGTTGCAGCCCTACTATTCGGTTTCCTAAAATGTGTGACACATTTTCTATTTTAAGAAGCTGGAACAATCAAAATGTATAGCATTTTTGCTTGAAAAGGGACTTAAACGATTAATTGGTTCCCAAAATAATTGCCATTTACTTTTCTGTCGATCAGTTTGACACCCAACTGAGTGAAATAGCACTGCCTTTAGTTTGTATATGTGGTTAAAATAAGTCCCATTTCCACAGAAAAGACGCCAGGGCATGCAACACCTTCTTTACAGCACAGTGTGTCCACAGTAGTAACAGATTTTCACTGTCAAGTTATTGAATTTAGTCGACCAATCCTTTCAGCTCTACATTCAAACATCAGGTGTGAGGCTTTAGGTGATTGCAGTGAAGCGTTTCGTACTGTCAGTCATCGTATGAGAGAGCTGAGGTGTGATGTAATCTTTTGTTCCACATGAGCGGAAGAGACCGGTTTCACCAGTCCTCATGTTTTCCATCAGATGCTGTACCAGGACCTTTTTTTTTAAATTTTTTTTTTTGTATTTAAACCAGTCGCCCTGTTATCACGTTGCTGCAGGAGTCGCTGTTATTGAGCCTCTGTTCGGGATGAGCGAGTTCCATCTCCCACTGCAGGATCTTACCGTAATACACCTCCCTGACACGCCTTCACAGCACTTCCTAGCGTGTGAAGAAGACGGAGTGAGGATACTTGTGACCTTGTTGATGCAGTGGTTGCCAAGCAGCCCTCTCAAAATAGCATGACAGCCATTCATTACTCTGCTGCGCTGATAAACGCTTAACTGTGCCTTCTTCCCCGCAAGGCATGCAGACTCTTAAAAGGTGCTGGCGCTATCATGTGGGCAATACACACGAAGGTTGTCACAGTCTTTGTAAGCTCTCAACTTTTGTAGATTTTTATTGCTTTAAGGCCAGAATTGAAATCGAGTTTTATTTAAACAGAATTACTGCCCTATTTACAGCAAAATGGGGTCCTACTAAATATTAGTTGTAACATGCGCAGATATAGTTTGCTTATTTAGTTTTCGTTTCAAGGCAATAATGACAACCTTTGCTTCACAATCTGAAGCAGTGTAACATTCCAAGGCCCCGTCTTGGTGGCCAGCGTGTCTCTCACAGGACTCAATGCACTGATGCAGGTCTGTGGTTTTGTCTGTCGTCAGCAAGCGATGGCTTTTGTCAAATGTAGGTTACCCAGTACCGCCCCCCCCCGTCTTCTGTGCACTAGCCGTCCTCGTTGTGGATTTGCTGTGGAGCAGCTGGGGAAGGACAGCGATGCTGGGAGAAACGCAGCCGTTTGACCCAGATGAAAGCTCCACCGTACAGTAGCTCACGGTGTTGACGTTGGCGTAGAGTCACACCACCGGCACCGCCCTCATCAACCTGTTCTCCCGGTAATGTGCGGCCTCTGCATTACCCTTCACTGTCCATTAGGCTCTGGAGGCCTAAATGGCAGGTGCAGGCCCACCCCCCCACCATCATCCGGGGCCGTTGTGCTGCCAGGCAAGCTGGTGTAAAACAGCCGGAGTGGTGGGTGATGGGACTGGCAGGCGGTGGCGTTTGGAGGGTGGGGGACAGAGAGAGAGAGGCAGTGAGGCAATCCAAAGCTCCCCCCTCAGGTTCAGCGCAGAGGTCGACGTGGACTCATTTACTAAATGGCTGTCTCATAATATCCAGGCCCAGACTGTGCGTTGGGCACTCTGCAGGCTCTCAGCTCAGCCCCAGAATCACAGCTTTGTGTGGAGGAGCGCCGCTGAAATGACTGATGCTGTGCTCAGGCTACAAGGCATTTTCAATAAAATCCGGTGACGAACAAACTGCAAACTTTTCTTCAGCGCTCCAGTGACGCAGTGAAGCGCCAACAAATCATATGTTTTAGTTTCACCATTTCCGGGCCCCTTCTCTCTCCCCACAATTTCCTGGTCCATACTGTCAACAGTACAAAACGTAATTATGTGAACGAGCGCTTGAGCAACACTTCAACGGCGACTCGGCGACTATGTAGCCGGCCGGCTGCGCTTGGTCGTTTGGTAGCTTTGTCGCTCGTAGTGTGAACGTAGCTTATGAGTTCGCCTCGAGACGGAAAGGAGCAGGAGTAGATGTTCATAGTTTAAATTTAAGGTATAATGTAAATCAGGGGTTTCATTGATAAATACTACACTCTTATCTTTATCTTTATTGTACCTTGTTGTATTTTACTTAAAACTTCTCTTGTCTTCCACTGGTCGGTCGCATGTCTGGAACAAAGAATTTCCCCTCAGGGATGAATAAAAGTAATTCTCATTCTGATCGGAGTTCACCCTGGAGACAGGCTGCGTCACGAATGAAGCCTCTGTCTCTGAACGAGGTTTTCTGTTCAATTTCAACTCTGCCAGTACGATTTGGCTAACCAGCATGAGGTTTTGGCATCTAGTGCCAACACTTCAGAGATGATTAAATTGTGGTCTGGCCGATCGTTTCTGAAATCCCTCAAAACCATTTTCTTGGCTGATTTGTCAACGCCAACCAGTGCAAAAAAAAAACTATACAACATCTCCCACAAGTCAACTTACTGACACATTTACCGAGAAAAGTGGTTAGGCTGCTCTTTCAGTGACAGAGCAGTGCACAGGCAGTCTTACGGTATAAGTATTTGCCATCAATGATCTTGTTCTTATGGACTCTGGCAAGCTAAGCTTTACCTTTCCAACTGTAGCCACTTTGACAGCCAGTGATTTTTAAACTTTTGCTTCAGCTTTAGTCATATCTTTGTTATCTGGCCTTTTATCAGAGCGCCCCATCTAATACAGCACATTTAGAACAGGAAATGGGTCCTTCCACTCCTGGCTTGTAGTTGTCAAGGCTATTTACAACGTGTGTCTCTCGCCACGTCTTCCTGGCAGATTGCAGTGTTTTATTGCAAAGCTGTCTGAAAATGCCTCTGGTCTTCCATCACAATTTACGCTGCCCTTTTGAAATGATTTACCGTTACAATTTGTTGATCACAATAAGGGCCTTATAGCCTGATCGTTTGTCCGTGCTGATAAAAATGTAAAGGAGTTGCCTCTGTGCTCCCATTTTCCCCAACGAATGAGTCCGTCGCTTTTTATTGCTAAATTTGGAAGTGATGCACCAACATGATAAACTTGTGAGAGGTTTTAACTGCGCTTCTACCTTTATGGATGTGCTTTATTAGTGTGCTCAGTCGCAGGTACCAGACTTAAAGAAAGTGTGGAGGATAGGTGTAACTTGGCCAGGCCTTTTGTCAACATTGTGCTTTCTCATTTTCTTTTGCCTTTCACACACGTAATCACCACTGCTCATCTACCCTTTTTAACCCTCGGTTGATCATGGTGCATGTTAAAAATTCTCAAGTGACAGTGTGGAGGGGAGTTAAGGACCTGGCTTAAGGGCAGAGGTTATGTGATTTTTAAAACTGAATATTGCTAGTCATGTCTAATGCCCCCTGATATGACGGCCGTCGTTGATCGTATTTGTATTGACATACAAATCTTTGCTGTACGGTGGGGGAGGACTTGAACCTGCGGACTTGAACCTGGAATGCCGCTAACACAAAAGCGGCCAATCCGTATGGCGTTCAGTGGAGAGTCTCGGTGTTGCATCACGGGTTTTAGCCGTGGCTCAATGGATGAAGAGGTTGGTGGTTCTGACTGCCAGTCAGTCCACCACTTTGGTCCAGACTGACATGGATTGGCAAAATATTTTATATAGACACTAATGTTTCCCAGAGGATGAACCTAATGATCTTGGTAATCCCCTGACCTTTCATCAAATGTCATTGTCGGGTCAAAATTTTGAATTTGTCCAATACAATGAACCAAATACCTGCTAAACTAATGACATTCCCATCAGCCTCAGTGGTGTTTTTCATGCTAACTGGCAAAAGGTAACATGCTAAACTAGTATAGTGAACATGGAAGACATTATAACTGCTAAACGTCAACATGTTAGCATTCTCTTTGTGTACATCTTAGCATGCTGATGTTAGCATTTAGCTCAAGCACCGCTGTACCCAGTACAGCCTCACAGAGCTAAATATATTGAACATCAATTGTGGAAGTTTGAGTGCAGAAATATTGATACGAATTGTAAAATCCAGGGCTGACCCACATTGCGCTCTGTGTCCGGGGCATAAATTTATCGGTCTAGATCTTTGTTCACTTGGCTGCCATGCATAGAAGGAAGCCCACAGTAGAATGGCATATCAGGTTAGACAGGAGGCGCTCCTGTAATTAGAGATCCATTATATTGTGTCTTGGGTTGAGCAATGAAGGTGAGTTGACAGTGCTATAGTGCGAGATCAGTAACTAGTGATGTGTCATTGGTCTCGTTGCCAGAGAGCCACCGTGCGTGTATGCAGCCCCAGCTCCAGTTGGTGTTGACTTTCAGTCCTGCTTAGGCACACAAACAAAACAGGCTCCCTCCTTAGAGACGCCGAGTCAGTTTCAGTTGACACAGCGGGGCTTTGCGAGTCCACAGCCGGGGCGTTATGGCTGTTTGGATGTGCCAGTCACAAGACCCTTACCGGCATATTTCACGTATCCTGCCTCAGCTTTGTGTGACAGGAATACCAGATTTTAATGAGCCTAAATACGTTCATTTCATCGTCAGAACCGAGGGAATAGTTTGGGGTTGTGTTTTTTTGTTTTTTGAGCAAATGAGCTCCTTGGTTAATTTAGGCACGGATCACACTTGATCTGTGTAGCTTCGAGCATTGTGTAAACGGAATACCAGAGTCCTGTGACTCATCCGTGTTGAGAAGACTGTGTAAAGCGGGGGATGAACTTTAGTACTGTGATATTACAAATGTTGTTGTAGCTCTGGTTCAGACAATAGGGATTTTGTCTCAAAAGTGATCGCTGCAAGACCGCATTGTTACAATTGCGTCCTCCTAACGAAAAATCAGAGCACGCAGCTTGTTACACCTTAGTGTGTCTGCAGTAGTAACAGATCATCACATTTAAGTTGTTAAATTTAATTCCATCAGCAAGTGTGGTGTTCAGTGAGCATTAAGAGCAATGTGGGTCTTGCATTTGTCAGTTTTCAAATCACTTTTACATCAGTCCGATGTGTGTTTAGTGTGTAATATTGCGTGCTAAGGCTTCACGTCACTATATTTACATGTATTGTGAATGGTATGGGCTGGCTTTGCTGTGACTGCACACTAAATACTGTACACTAAAACGTTCTTCTGGGTCTGGTAACAATCTTGTAACACAATGTTAGGTCTGACTGCTAAAAAGACTGGACATGCCTTCACACAGTTCGGGTCCAGCAGAATAATAACATTTGTGCTCTTTCTCTGTTTTGATATCTAACAGACCACAATTCAGGAAACACCTCCCTTGACACTTTGCTGGCCCTACTGCAGGCGGAGGGCGCCAAAATAGAAGAGGAGACAGAGGTAAGCATTATACTGCTCTCTCCATGGATGACTTCATGTATCCCTCAGTGACACCAGACAGTAATTCAAATACCTGCCGTACCAGTTGTTGACTCCTACAGAGACTTCATTGTTCAAATCTCTAAGACTCTCATTGGAGAGCATGTGGGCAGCAGAATGGCTGACTAACTTAGAGGTCACACTTTTTATCCCTGCAATAGCAACCTGTCCTGTCAGTGTTTTCCAGCTATCAATCCAATTACAAAGTAGCTTATTCCGAAACGTTTTTAACCAATGCTGCATCCATACCGTAAGAGAAATGCCACTGGCAGATTGCACTACCTGAGCCAGTTTCTTCAGCCTCATGTTCCGACCTCACCAACAAGGATATTTTCATCCAAAAACTTGAGACCCCAGGCGCCTATGCACTACGCTTGATTTCATAATTTCTTCTTGTGCTTGAGAATACGTGCACGTTTAGAAACCCTGCTGGCCATGCTTAGCAACAAACCCCCAGTGGTAATCCCGACTTGCAGGCACGTAAGCATGATGGATAGATTCTAAACCATTATTCCTTAGGATATGCGTTTCCATTTTATTTTTGAAAATGATTTCCAGAGTGAAATAATGCCATTAAAGCCTCTGTTTCGTCTCGTGTATCTAGTACTGCAGAGATCCAGAGGGTCTGCTAATGATATTCAGCTGTTATCAATCTGCATCAATGATGAAACTTGCGTTTCGGTACCATTCATTTATTTTCTGTTATGTTGAAACTTTTCGAAAGTGCAACAATAAAAAAAAAAAGCTATTGAGACCAAACTAAATCGTCATCTATAAATTTCATTCAAGTGGTGTTGTACCCAATGTCTATTTTGTGTACTGCAATTCTTTATTAGACCATCACATAGAGCAAAATCGTTTTTACCTCTCTCCATACTGGATCTTCATTTATTTATATTCAGATAAGCCAATTGCTGAAGTTTCAAATAAAACAGTGTGGTTTGAACGGATCTAATTATTATTATTTATTTTTTTTAAAGTTCTAAGCGCTAAAGATTGCCACATTATACAATATTTGTAGAGTAGCAGTGGCCCTAACTGCATTTCAGCCAAACTGAGCTCTGTGCACGGTAGGGAGATGTTGACCAACTGTGCACACAGCATCTCTCGAGGTGCGACCACATTTGAATCTCATAACTATTCAATGGCAGCAAATGGAGTGTGGAAGCAGTGGGACTGTTTTTAGAACGCAACGTGAAAAATAATAACCGCAGTTACAATGCAGGAACGCACATAAAATGAGGCTTATGTTGAGGAATCCTTTGCCCTAGTGCATGCTGGGAAGCTTTCTCACATGTCTGCTGCCGAGACGGTACAGTATCTTATCGTTTTATCTTTGTATTTCACAGTTGCTACCTGTGTCCACAACACTATCTTTACATTGAGGCCACTAGAACGTTCATAGCGATGTGCTGTTCACCATGTTTGGTCTGTATGTAAAGGAGTCTGTACGTGCACGAGCAGGTGGATGTAGAGTAGGTGAGATTTATCATTGTTTTTTGGGTGAAGGCGTACGTCACACTCGTTTGAATAACCCCGGTCAGTTTACACGCACACGTTTAGATCTCGTTCTACGGACGCTTTGGCGAATGAAGCCCCAGATCTTTTCACCTTCAAAATGCGTTTGACCACGCGAGGACTGGGCTGTGCCACGACAGTTACTGACGTGACGTATGGGGTGAATGCAGCATAAATGTTTCGAGTTTAAATCGCACTTCAGATAAACATCACAGTTGTGTAGAGCTGATTTCTGATCATTCAAAAGCTATTAGTCTGGTCACTTATGATGGGCATTTGTCATTATTTTAAAATTTGACTGAATAATTGGTTGATCAAAGAAATAATCGTTAGATTACAGGGTTGCTAGATTTACTAGACTGACGCAGCATTTTACTTGCCCCGGGCAATCCAGGAAGCCTTATTGTTTAGCCCTGATGATGAGAGTTCTAAAATGTAAAATCCAACAGCAGTGTAGGAGTGTCTGGCTTTGTTTATTTGTGATTTTTTTCCCTGGATGCTATTTCCATCTTCATGACTCACGTTGGCTCTCAACGTGGTGTTGAATAAGCATCAGAAGGGACTTCTATATTCTCTCTCTAAAACTGTCTCAAATCTCTTTACTTCTGTCTACAGAATATGGCCGATTCGTTCCTGGATGGCGACATGACCCTGGATTCCTTCATTGATGCCTATCAGAGCAATAGGAAGCTGGCCCACTTGAGAAGGGTGAAGATCGAGAAGCTGCAAGAGATGGTGCTGAATGGCCAGCGTCTGCCCCCGGCGTCGGTCCCTACCTCCCGGTCTCAGGATGTGTCGGCAGCAGCCAGACCCTCATCCTCCTCCCTCCTCACGGAGGCCAACATCAGTGCTTCCCCCGTCGCCCAGCCGAGGAGGAAACCCCCACCTCCTCCATCCCAGCCAGCCCCGATTCTAAATCCAGCTCCATCTCCAACAGCTGCCCCCCAGCCTCCTGTCTTCTACTCAGCATCGCCATACCCACCAATTCCTCCCAGAACAGGCCAACCTTTCCCCAACGTCTCCTCCGGCTACCCCAGCCACTACCTATCTCAGTACCCCCCAGCCTTGCCTGAGAGGCCCCCGCCTCGTATGGCCCCGCAGCCTGGCTTCATCATGCAGTAAATAAAAGAAGTTTCCACTCCCCAGGACACATTGCGTGTCGTGGACTTTTCATTGCTGGAACTCCTCCTGAGAACTATTTTTCTACGTCGTCGGCCTTCTTGGAACACGACCAATCACATCACAAGAAGGCTGGCCTGCACTGGCTGGTCTGGTCGCGTTCAGCTGAAGCAGATCTCCAATAATCTCTGTGGATTGGCGCTCACCTCTCACTCCCATCAACACTCCCAACAAAAAAGAAAAAAAAGAGAGAGACGTGACGAGATCGGCGTCAACTCTCGCTAGCCTGAGTCCCTTCAGTGGAAGGGCCCAATGCAGGCTGTAATGAAACAAGCGTCAGTCTAGGGGTCACTGAGCTGGTACTCGTCATTTATCAGCCCTTTCTGTCTCCTGGCAGTGCCCTCAGCTCTGCATGCCCATTAGTTTTCAGTCTCTCACCTCCCTTCAAATATGTTCCTCAAGCTTTTGTGGGACACTTCAGTCATTCAAAAGGGTTTGATTTAGTCATTTCTATCTGCAGCATACTAATTTTACTGGTATATGCAAGCAAAGAGAGACCCAAATTACTGTGCAGTTTTGATGAAAATATAATTTCCTAGAATATATTCAGGCGAAACTGCATCTATGCTGTGACTTGTTTTATTACTATATATATATTCAAAATTCACAAGGTACATAGAAATATTTGAATTTCAGCATATTTTTTATTTTGGATGATATAGTACTAATGGAGTTATGTTAATAATAGCCAGGATTGACTGATTAACATGTGTAAAGGAGGGCTTTGGTTGGTGTATCTCTTCTTCAGTATGTGGGTGTGTCTCAAGAGAGTCCAGACCTGCCTGGTTCAAGATGGCTGACTGTTGCGCTTGGTCCGTCTCAGGGCAGAAGTCAAAAGGGAGTTGAGGAGAGGATTGGTGGCTGAGCTATTGTAACAAATGCCTTGGCCTGTAGAGCCTTGCCAGAAATGAAGGATTTATGTATAGCCATACAGGACACTTCTGGTCTGTGTCGTTTTCTGTGGGTTCCTGTTGTAATGCAACACTCCTTTAGGATGTCCTTAACGCCCTCAGTTGGGATTGGAGATGATGCCAACAGTTCTTGGGATCTCATACATATGGCCCTGTTCAGTTTTCTGTCACACTGAGCACCAAAGACTTCCCACATCACTCGAATTTTGTAACGTAAGTGAAACATCCAGTGAGGTAATCTGCCATTGTTCCCGACATATCTGTTTGTGATGTTAAACCGAAACACTATTTTGTAATCATGCAAGGCAGATGTCTTCAAGAGGAACTTGCGCGGTCAAGCCGGCTTTGGGAGGAAACGTTTTCTGGTGCGATAGAAATTCACTCGTTTTTTTTGTTTTCCCTTTCTGACTGCTGTCGCTGTGCACTGTTGAAGAGCCACGAGTGCCTACACTTGAAGTGACGTTGATCACGTCCTGCTGACAAGTCCATGTTTCTCTATGCTCAGCTGTAGAGGTTAGAATCCCCTCCCCAACCCTTCAAAGAAGAAAACTGGCCAAGCGTTTGGTCTTCTCGTCCTGCTACTGATTTCACGTTCCACCAGAAGGTAGAATAGGGCAGTGTCTGACTGTCGGTCCGTCAGGCTTTGCTTTCTCGATAGAAGCAGGAGGCCAGAATAGAGCGACACTGAACATGTGCCCGGGACACAAGAGGTGCCCTCAGGCTGTCTGCCTAGTGGTGCTCGTTCTTCTCTTCCATTCCTCCTCCGTTGCATTGAGGTTTGTCTGGGATGACTTCTTAGAGATGTTTGCATGTGTTGTTGCTGCTGTTTAATTTTAATTTTTTTTTTTGCTAAATTGGTAAAATAACAGGGCTCTGAAACGTTTTGCGTCCTATCTTGGTGATAATCCTTAACGTCAAGGCAAAGAAGTGGACCACAGAATGGACAAAGCATACTTGTCAGCAGGCAAAACTACAGAGGTAGCAGAAGCTAAAGCATCAACGTCTCAATGAACCAGCATTTCTAACAACTAACAATGGAAAATTCTTTTGTGCATGGCCTTTGCTCTTTGTGTTCAGTCTGAATATGCCTCTTTAATGTGTTTTTATTTTATTTTATTTTTTTTTTGTAGCTGTTGAGCTGCTTTTTACGTTTGAACTGATCCTCTGTATCCATTGTTTTATATGTGGTTGGTGATATTTTCAGTGTAATGTTGTAGTTATTGACTTATAATGAATGTTTAAGTGGAATTTAATGCTATTTTCAAGTTCAATAAATCTCAAATTTTTGTACATGTTCTTTTCTCCACTTGCTTCATTATTACACACTGAACACATCTGACTTCTCACTTAAAGTCTCACAAGACCCCGGTTGCCTTATGCAGTCGCGTCTCATGAGTCTTATTTATTTATTTTTTGGAAATGAAACAAGACAGCCACCTAGTGTTCCTGGGTTGATATTCAATGCAAGTTTTCCACACAACACACAACTTGAAAATCCAGCTTCTCAGTGCCATGTTGTGGAAGGTTGCTGGCTCGTCTCTCACAATGTGAAGAGGAATACATTGCTTCATAAAATACACTTGTATAAATACTACGCTACTATATGTATAGCCAATATTAACACCAAACCACAGGTACGCTTAGCATTAAATGCAAAAACTGTCACGGTTTAACGCTGGCAATGTTTCCAGTACTACATGTATGCTTTAGAAACAGAAGGCCAAGTACTTGATTAACGGCTTAATTAGGAGTCCTTCTCCAGTGTGATTTTTTTTTTTTTTTTTTTAAAAGCAATTATAGCTCACACTCCAAATTAGATTTGAATCATTTGCCATGTAGGTCTGTAACTCACTCTATTGCGGCCTGGTTGTCCGGGAATACTGGAATGTGACTTTTATTTGAACACCCTGCATCACTGTAGTGCGCTAACAATGTGTGAAACAGCTCGTGGTTTTGGAATGCACCCCACCCACCCCCCCCCCCCCCCCCCCCCCACCCACCCCCCCCCCCCCCCACCCACCCCCAACCCCACAACCACGCC